>CABFVX010000404.1:173453-236278 GCA_902151425.1 Timema shepardi
ATCTTGCGGCCCCCCCCCCCCTATGAAAATGATCTATATCAGTCACTGCTTTCAAGCTAGCTTAAGGGCTGAGTGCATACCCAACTCCGGATGAATAAAAATCACTTCAACCCAACCTTTGGGTTGTTTGTTGACTTGAAGTTTATTCTTATTTAATATGTACTTAACAATTACAACCATGGCTGATGTCAAACTGACATAATAGGCACACACAAATTTTAATGGATTAGATGTATACTTAATTCGTAACTATTTTAAATTAAATTTAGGAAGTAGCATTAAGGCAGAGTATACGACTTTTTTTTAAACCAGCCAGTTTCGTTTTACCTTGTATTGATATACATAATAATAATTATTCTATCTAAATATTTCAGTTAGCATTATATAATTCAAATAATTAATTAATGGCCTATTACCCATCTTGTTACTTTCTTTACATTTTTCATCTGCCATTTCCTTAGCCTTTATAATTAGTTTTTTAAATTGTTTGTATGCTCTTTTATGAACAATACACTTCCTAATAAAGATAAAGAATCAGTGAATAATTTTAAAACTTTTAATTACTTGCAAGAATAACTTTGATGAAAATCAGGAAATCCTATTTCTGTTTTGATCAATTTTAAAGATTCCTCTGTTGGAAATGTTAAACAATCCCCTGAAAGAAGGTCAATCCTCTTCTTCCTTAGATGATAGAACATTTATTCCGAAAAATTGATATTCAACATTACCTCTTATACGCATGTCTATCAAGTAATATTTAATTTTCAATGGATGAACTGTTAAATCTTATGTAAGTAAAATTTACTTCATATTCTTCTTCTTCAAAAGGAATTTAACTCATTGAATGAGCTATTCTTAGGTTCAATTCTTTCCCTAGTAATAGTTATTCTAAATTACAAACTTGGCTTGAAATTTCTATGTTTACTAAACATATCGCTCAACAGTTTTTTAGACAGACCTGCCGCTGCCTGTAATATAAGTAAGTACGCAATTGATGTTACACTTCTATTGACATCATATGGCGGTTTTGATGAACTATTCTCCTCAATAAAGAAAGAAAAAAAAACACTCTAGTTTAGAGACATATTTGTTTAGTATTGTGTGGTATGCCGAGCACAGAGAGAACCCTAAAAATAAAAAAACAAATCTTGTAAAAAATTGTTTCTCAACCGTATTCGCTGTTGAAACGGCTATTTGTTATCAAGTATTTATTCTGTTAAGGTTATTCTTTATTTTATTTTATTTTATTGGACTCCTAGGAAGATTGAAAAAATACTCGCAGAGCTTTGATATGTGGTACTGGAGAAGACGAGAAAATGTTGTGGACAGACCGGGTGACAAATGAAAAAAGTCTTAAGGAGAGTGGATGAGAAGAGAACCATTTTGGATGTGATTCTTTGGCGTAAAGCAAACTGGATCAAGCACATCCTTAGGAAGAACTGTCTTCTTCACGACGTCATAGAAGGAATGGTTAAGGGAAAGAGGAGCTTAGGAAGAACGAGGATTCTAATACTAGATGACTTGAAGGAAAGAAGACTATTCTGGGAGCTGAGGGAGGAGGAGGCAAATAACATGGCACATTGGCGGTCTTAGTTCACTTACAAAAAGAATGGACCTGCCGTAAGACAGAACACACAGTAATAATATTAATGATTTAATTTAAAATAATATTTTGCGTTGGGCTTGTTCGATGACCATTGGCAGAATAAGATTTACTAAAACTATCAAACGAGTCATTAAATAATTTAATCACTTTGACATTCCCGCCGAAAAGGTTATTTAATTACACTCTGCTAGTGGCGCATGGTCTTGGGCATCACTCTCGCAAAATATTAGACTGCTTATGAGGGAGAGATCGGGGTTCGAACCTAGGTCTCGTGTATTGAGGGCTGTTTTTCCTAAATGTGTTTACACTCTTCCTCCACGTTAATGTGTGTACACTTATTCTAAATTAAAACTCTCTCATCTATAACATAGTAGAATTATTAGTCCATTATTAGTCCATGGGCGTCGAACCCAAACGGTTAATAAGAAGTGATGATAAGAAAAATAAATTCGGCTAATTGAATATCGATTAGGATATGCCTCTCACATGCAGTCAATTCTTTGGCCCTAGGTAATGCGATGATATTCAGCGTGCTGTGTTTTGATATGCCATTACAATTTTAGTAGATGATAATCATCGGTAGTTTCATAATTATTGTATGTTTTGTGTAAAGTTCACGTGAACTCTTTGGAAGTTAGAATATGTAGTAGACTGCGAAGGTGTATACTCAAGTAAAGATGTCTAAAAAGAGAGAAGTTAGGAGTGAGGGTGCGTGAAATTTTCCAAGATATGGTAGGGGTAAGGGGAAATCATAAATGTTTGTGAATCACTGTTTGAGAGGCACCCATGTTCAAATTTCTCGCGGAAAAGAGTCCCCTACCCTTTTTTCTTAACGGTGGTTGATAGTCTTCGGCTCTCCTGCAAATTTTGGAGTATATCATACCTATTAATTTTACCAGAATACACCACTGTGTTTAGATAGGAGCACATATTATATATTTTCACTAAGAGTGCACTATTTACTATTTTTCACTTTCTCGCAACCCCTCGTATAAAAGAAGAATTGTGATGGTCAAAATATTTAATTCGATATTTTGATGGGGGTTGAAGTTTCATAGCCCTTGAACTCAAAACAGTGTTTTTTTGCAATACTATTTGCCTGTATTTCATCTTAAAGTCGAAACGATTTTACCGATCAGGCTAAGACATTGCTATCTGAAGTTTCAATAAGCTTTTTCATAGGGTTTGTGGAATCCACCATCCAACCCTAAAATTAAGAATACTCTACTTGAGGGAGAAAAGGGGAAAAAAATTTATCGAAATTGGCCCTAATGATTTTGATTTAAATTCTAATCCAGGCACGATTTAATATGATACAAAAAATGATTAATCTCATTCTTCCACGATATTGGCTTTGTATCATATTAAATAGTGCCTGGATTTGAATTTAAATCAAAATCATGAGAGAGGGTTTTACCAAATTAAGAGTCAATACAAGTAAAAGCTAAAAACATGTTCCTTACAATAAAAAATAATTGAGTTCAAATAGAAGCTATATGATTTAAAAATGCTACCGTTAAAAACGACCAGTTACCGACAGTCCTTCGAGTTAATCTGAAAACCCTATTATGATTTCTTTGAGCTCAGTTATAGAACACCTTTAGAAATTATTTCCAACAATATTTAAAACCAAATTAAACTTTTTTTTATTATATGAATCATTTGTGGAATAAAACCACTGCCCAAATAATTAACAATTTGTTCCAGCTGTAAACATGGCCTCTACTAAAATCTTTCATTTTAAAGAGAGGATAGAGTGAAATTTACCCTAACCCCAATGCATATATATAACTTGTGAACTTGCCAAAACGTTTCAAACATTTTCCGGGACAGATGAGGAACAAACGATTGAAACAATAAAAAGCTCAGTTTACCAAATAGGTAGGCTGCTATACAGTAGGTCCTTTCAATACAACCATACAGTTTGTGAGGCAATATAAAAGTAAAAAACGAAATTTTGTGTAGATCAATCTGGAAAAAACCAATAACAAACTAATACAATCATAAAAAAACATTAAAACCAAAAACATTAGAAGTTGAGGAACTACAGAAAAGTTTTCTCCAACCATAGCATAATATAAGTATAATTGTAAGCCTCTAAAATGAAACACACGAAATTTTTTGTGGAAAAATCTGGAAAAAGTTAAGAAACTGGGCTATTTCAATCATAAAAATTTAAATAATTAAAATTGTTATGGTTGGGGGGGCTACCTTGAAGTTGGGCTGCTTCCCAATATAAACTTATTATTTTTAGGACCATTAGAACGATACAAATCAAACTTTTTATGAACAATTTATAACAAACGAAGAACAAACGATTGTAAAATAAAAACATGAGTTGGACCCTTCTCCAGTAAACAAAATTTCACAAATTCACTCAATGTTTGTGAACGAACAAATGTGGTACATACGAACATTTTTGTGGCACAATCGGGTCAAATGAGGTACAAACGATCGCAACCATAAAAATTCCAAATTTTAACAGTTTAGGGAGGGGGCCTACCGTAAATTTGTATCACCAAATTTAAACATATACTTTGTGGGCCTAGCAAAATGTTACAAACCATTTTTTTTTTTTGCGGAGTTATCCGATCTAAACGAAGAAGAACCGATTACAATCATAAAAATATTAATTTTTTTGCAACATCGGAATTGCGTCCCTAGTTTTAATCATTTGATAATAAACACATGAATTGCGTGCTGATAATTTTAAGTAGACTCATGAATTGCGTCTCCACTTTTTATAGCAGGTGCCTTCATTGCTTGTTCCATTAGGTTTCATATTTTCATCCACCACGTTCGCTCTTCGGTTCTACCCACACTAACAAATACACTGGAGGAACTGCATTCTTGTTTGGAAAAAATTGGACACTACGACGTGGAAGGAAGAACCTTTTATTAGTGAAGGATAGCGAAACATTTTAAAAAATTGATTCTACGATATCAAACTTAAAGTTTTTGATCCGTCTTACCATAATTTACATGGACGGAACGTTCCATCTCCGAAGCTGATTTTGCAACTATTCACCATTATAAGCAGTAAATATTATATATACACTCCTTCGGTCTTTTTTTTTCTTTCAAATAAAACAGAAAACACTTAAATTGCAGCTCTTCAACACTTAATTTTAAAATTTCATGAACCTGGTTTGTACTTTTCTCTATTTATAGTACTCATTGATTCTAAAGAGGCTATTTATAAAGCTGTGGGAAGATTGTTACCTCCAAAATCATCAAAGGTTGCAGGTTTCATTCAGGCCAAAGCTGGTAGATGAAAAACCAACAATTTAGCCTATCACAAGAATATATGGATACAGATTCTGAAATTGGACAATCACTTCGGACTATCATTTCTGAATCTTGGCAAAGTTGACGACTGCTTTACTGATGACCTCATGACGATCCATACATACGATAACACTACGAAGTTTTACTGACTACATTTAATTTAGAAACATACGTAACAAAAAAGGCAAAAATTTTCGTCCACGTCTTGGCAGATCCATTTCTCGCCGCACCATGCAATACAAAATTGCTTCCAATATTATCATTCCAAAATAAATGGGAAAATGCTCAGTAAGGGATAGAGGCGACGTGAGCGGTACACAAATAAACCTTCCTGAGGGAGTAAATGTTGACGTATGAAACTAGTGAAATTTCTCGATTTACATTTATAAAAATTACATGTTTCTAATATTTTCCGGTGGACTAAAATTAAACAATGTTAAATTCAAAGCTATAAAAAATATAAATATTTAAATTATTTTTACCAGCAAAATTACATTTGTATAGACTTCAAACTAAAAAAAAAGCACAATCTCATTGTTTAATTTGATTTGTCATAATACTTGATATAAAATAAGGAATTTAAGAAAACATTGAATTATAACTTAAAGTTAATTTTTTTTAAACAGGGACGCAATCCGTATAGCACACACATTTTAGAGAGGGATACATTTAGTGTAGAAAAAATAATTTGAGTTGCAATTTAGATGCAGCCAAATTTTTAAAGGAGTGGGAAGGGGGAGGGGGAGACAACTTAATGGGGGTATAGATAAGTTGGGCCGCTTACTGAAGAGCTGAGACATGTTTCAGACGTACATAAATCCCACTTTATTTTTAAATATGATTTACCGTAAAATGTTCCAATGTGACGAGGAACACAACAATTTTTTTTAACGCGTTTGACTATAATAATATATACATATATATATATGGTTACTTTTTTTTAAGAGCACATTCAAATGGAAAGCTCTTCACTGCTCAGATTGTTAGTCTTTGATTGGTTCACAGTCGTCTCTGATACCACAGTTGTCTCTCTCTACCTTTAATAAAGGTTAAAAAACAGTTCACAGCCTCATAATATTAAGTGATGCTACTCTTACCTGCACAGTAGCTACAAATGACATGAAAAAAAGTCCTTGCCTTAAATAAGTGTTATGGAGGGTTTCGATATAAAAAATAACTGTAACATTAGCCAAACTTTGTACGAATACGACCGAAAAGTAGATTGTATGAGTAAATAAAGAGTAGACGACTACATGGGAGTGAAATTAGATCAAACGAGGTTCAAATCAGGAAATTAGTATTATAAAATATTGAAGTGTGACTCCACAATTACACTCCTTCCCCACTCCCATAGGATTTTCAAGGTTATTAGATGAGGAAGCTGTGAGAAGAGCTAGTAGGAGAACTTACACTGGCGTATGTCAATCGAGAGAAGAGAAAACTAATTATTATTCACTAAACATATTTCTGATTAAAGCTGGTCGGTATTTAGATTCCACCTTTCATCTCAAAGTCTTAAACATTTACCCTGCAGTGGATGCAGTGTTGAATTTTTCAGGAAACCATATCGTAGCTCAACTCAACAGTAGAGCGGTTTGAAAGTTGCACCCCTTTTATAGGATCGATATTAGCAGGCGTCTTGTGCATTGGCACTAGATCAAGTAGAAAGTTCCCTTGCGTTAAACCCACTCGCGAACAGTTAAAATGTTACGGTCCATTCTAACAGGAGCTAGGGGTGTGCCAAGCTTCAACTCAGCTTTGAAACTTCGAAACAAATGTCGTCCTCGAAGCTTCGTCAGTAAAATATTGACAGCTAAAATACTCGATTTATGGTAAATTATTGCGTGGACCCCTAACAGGAGCCAAGAAAGATCTTAAAACTAAGAGATGGTTAGATCTTAAATATATTATAAGAGATGTGTGTAACAGTAGATTACCATTTTTCTAATCTAAGGGTTCAAGCGTTAACTGAAAACTTTATTGAATTTCTTATTTACTTATTCACATACTTAATCATTGAATGAAATGCTTATTAAATAGCATCCTTGTTTACTTAAGTAATCACACATTGATTGAACCACTTAATGAAAGACACCTTATCCACCTAGTTTCTTACTCACTTTATGAACAACGGATTGAATAGCTGTGTCCATTACTCCCAATTGAAGATTACAAGGAATAAAGGCGGAAAGTCGCACTATCAATATTTTCCAAGACCACTTTCATGTCTCATACCCCAAGACCCTAACAAACACTTATTTTATTCAAATATGACAGATACATCGTTTAGCCATAATCTCAAAAGATTTATAAAGGTTTCATAAATATCTAACAGATAGCCTCACCAGCTCAATTTGAGCTAAATTTGGACTTCTACCATTCTTTCCCTGTGACCTTCATTTCACATGAGGTCTAGTTGGCACCTATGATAGAAAACATGGTTATACAAGTTATAACATATTAGGTATGGTTGCCAATTAGGGTAGATAACATGAATATACAAATACAAGTTTATAATGTTAGGTATGGTTGTCTTTAACGGTAGATAACATGAATATACAAGTTTATAATGTTAGGTATGGTTGTCACTAACGGTAGATAACATGAATATACAAGTTTATAATGTTAGGTATGGTTGTCACTAACTGTAGATAACATGAATATACAAGTTTATAATGTTAGGTATGGTTGTCACTAACGGTAGATAACATGAATATAGAAGCTATAGCATGTTAGGCTACCCGCCTCGGTGGCGTAGTTGGCTAACGCGCTTGTCGTGTTAATCTCGACCGCCGAGGACGGGGGGATCAAGGTTCGAATCTCGGTCGGGTGAACTGGGGGGGGGGGTTCACTTTTCCTCCACGCAAATGCGGGTTCACATCCTCTAATTCAACCTTCCCAATTCTCAATCCATTAGCGTAATTAGTACTTAAAGCATATAACCCAAACGGGTAGTAATACGCGGTGCTAAATAATAATAATAGCATGTTAGGTATGGTTGTCACTAACGGTAGATAACATGAATATAGAAGCTATAGCAAGTTAGGTATGGATGTCACTAATGGTAGATAACATGAATATAGAAGCTATAGCAAGTTAGGTATGGATGTCACTAAACGGTAGATAACATGAATATAGTAGCTATAGCAAGTTAGGTATGGATGTCACTCACGGTAGATAACATGAATATAGAAGCTATAACATGCTAGGTATGGATGTCACTCACGGTAGATAACATTAATATACGGGATATCATGTCACATGCCAGCTTCACTTTATATATTAAAAACTATCGTGAAATTACTTCTCTATCAACAATTACTAAGTATTAAAAAAATATAAGATTCCCACTTTTTGATTTGGGCAGAATTTCCAGCTTTAAAACAATCCCCATTTATTTAAAGTGAATGTATTTTTAATTATAAAATAAAACCAGCAAATGATTACACTGCCTTGCATTTTGAAAATAATTCACTGATGTTTTCTTTTAAGGGAGTGGTTTTTAATAATGCTTTAAAGCTGATTTCAAAAATAACTCCCTTTTTTGGGTTTTTTTTTTCAGGTTTTTCCTTCAATCACAAAATAAGGTTTTGGTTTTCAATTTTTTTTATAAATAATATTGACAGAAATGATTGAAATTATAACAAAATGATATTACTAATATTATACCTTTTCTATTTACATAGGCCTACATATTAAAAGCATAATTGAAATTTAATGTACTTACTTCGAGCACATGTTTAAAATTATAAAATAAACTGAATTAAAACTGTTGGTCTTCTCATGGTCAAAAACAAATGACTAAATGAAGTGTAGCCAACATGATAGAATTTAGTTTACAAATTTTCAGAATGTAATCCTAACTTAGTTTATTCTATAATACAAATCCTAGCATAAAATTTAAGGATTTGTATGAGATGGATAGAACGGATAACATTTCTGAAATTAACAATAAACAATTTATTGTAAAACTGCTATTAGTTTACAAACCTATAAAACCATGTAGACCATTGTTACTCTTTCATAATTGTTGACCAGAACCTTGCACCAAGTATTTATTCTTTCTCGTTAAAACGTTAGAGTACAATAACGGTTGACTATAATAAAAACGTATTCTTCGCGTGAATATTCTCTCGAATCATATCCATCAGGTGACCTGGTGGTCTAGGGGTAAGGTGTCAGACTTCTATGCTGGCGGCTGGGGTTCAATCCCCGGTCCCGTCAAAGATTTATCTAATTACCAAACCCTTCCTTCACCTCTGACAAGACATCTTGTGAATGTGAGGAATGCCAGGTCTCCACCATGGTTCGGATTCCACGTTAAACTGATAATATCGTTATATTTCTTTTAGAATGCATTACTATGTTGAACTATTAATGATATTTTTTTAATTATATATTTATATGAATAGAATATTTAACCAGATTAGCTTCGAGTTCAAACAAATACAATTACTTGAAATTAGTATCCAGTTATCTACATTAGCATTTTTACCTTGATTGATGACATTATGGCCCTATCTTAGTTGGACCAGGCTAGATAAACTTTTTTCTTTAAGGGTAAAAGGAATGTGACTATCACATTTTTTTAGGTTATTAAATATTAGTGATGCCTCACTCTGATCATTATTATCACTCTGTAGTGCACCTTAGCTAATTATTCTGATTCGTGATTAGATTATAGAACCGCACGGTTTGTGCTAATTTCACCAGGAATGCAGGTTTTTTAATTTATTAGAAAGGGTAAAGGTTGTATATTCGAGTTTAAAAATCATCCATTCATTGTGGCTCCAGAACTATGGGCAAAGTGAGCTCAAATCGTCTCCATTTAGGTCTCCCTAGCCAAATTATCCCAACTCTCGGTCATTGGAGTACCCAACAAGCTCATTCAATGTCATCATTGAAGTGTATGTCAAGTGGAGGGAGTGATAAAGAGAGAAAGAGATATGTGTTAGAGAAGGGATTCGTAGAGAGAAAGGGAATAGAAGAGGTACAAAGATAGAGAAAGAGGGATACACAAATAAAGGCAGAAAGACGGACGATAAAAAAGGAAGGAAGTCCTCGGCACATCATTATGGTTTTTTATTATTTTTATTAACGAGTGTAAATTCATCATTCGGTCCTACTTCCTGTGAAGCCACATCCCGTCCTGGCTGCTAGACGCGGCGGCCTCTGCCCAGGCGAGGGAGACACAGGAACAGCCATGGATTCAACCGACGTTAACCAACAGCTATCAAGATCGCCATAATATTCGGGAATAGTTATATTTATTTTTATTTTATTTTATTTGAGGTACTTAACGCGCACGAGGTACTTAACGCGCAGTTGTAATTAGCACATGACTTATAAACTAACCTAAATCTTTAACATACACTATACCTCGCCCCTGGCCGTTAATTCATCACTGTGAAAGAGGATAGCCACGTGTCATCAAAGATACATTTTCGGCCATGCCACGAGTCAAACCCAGAACCTCTAACTCAGTAGGCAGACACGTTACCAACTGATTTAAGGTTAACTTAGGCCCAGAATATTTAGATAATGTAAATTTAGATCTGTATCTTTTTTACTCGACAAGTATTCCTTCCCTCCGATGCTATACACATTTTAGCACAAAGGGATGAGGAGAAGGAAAATAGAACTTAAAAGAAATGAACCTGAATTCTCATAGAGGGCGATTGGGACACCATTTAGGAAAAACCACACCCTCATTAAATCCAACTGAGATTTTAACTTACGGTTGATCCTGACCCACCATTTGATCCACGTGACCATCGATATGAGTTTTAACTCACTATATAAAATGGTGTTTAGGTAGCTCGTCCTTTTGGCCAAGTGGTTTGGAAAACTGACTTAAAGGTCTAAAATGACTATGGTTTGATTCATACGATGTCCATTTTCTTTAAACAAGTTTTGTCTTGTACCATACCAGATGCACAGAGTGGGTGCTGAGTGCTTGCTTTTGAAGTTTTATCCTAATTTAGTTAGTAATTGGCTTACAAATACAGGCCTGTGTCATACAATGTTAGTGCAGCCAAGGAGGTAGTGGAGGTGAGTGGACAAATTAAGAATTTCCCCTCCCCCCTATCTGGATGACCAAAATTAATTGTAATAAAGGCTTAAAATATTTATACTGTAGTTGGATATATTATAGTGCGTTGAGAGTGTGTTGAGTGCATAGGCTATGTTTTATGACCAAGCCTAAGACCGATGTGGTACTGTTACATTCACAGTAAGGGTGCCTTATCTTCTTTCCCCACCAGTAAGAATACTTAAATAATAGTTTAGTTACATGTTTTCCCGACCTATCCAACACAATGAGATTCTGAGCACGCCACTTGTGTCAAAAACACACACTAATA
This sequence comes from Timema shepardi, assembly GCA_902151425.1. NCBI lineage: Eukaryota > Metazoa > Arthropoda > Insecta > Phasmatodea > Timematidae > Timema > Timema shepardi. The sequence continues at coordinate 184,710 of CABFVX010000404.1, forward strand.
CATCCCCTAACCAAGAAATCCCTAAATTATGACGACGAAAGACCTTGGCTGCTCAAATTTCCTGTGGGCACACGAAATAATTTATCTCAGAAATATTGACACATTGAATTATAAAATCAAATGATGAAATAGTAGTGTCTTTGATAAAATTTATAATTACTATCAGTGATTTTAATTTCTCAAGGGGGCTGCCTATCTTAGCGTCGAGAAACATTTCAGAAGTTTAGAATTCCTGCGTTATTTGGGAAGTTAATTGTTACTGAACAATCCTAATACTATCTTCAGCATGTTCTAATTTTACTTTTATTCAATTTGTTATTCTTGATGTGTGTCAATAAACAGCTCCAGATGCTCAAATATATCTTGCAATCAACATAAACTGTATATTTTATGAAAGGATATACCGATATATGTCTATACAAATTATTCATGTTGATTTTATTTTTAAACATAAAATAAGTTTGACCTGAAATAATAGCGATACCATATTTTAGGAAATGTAATCCAGGACACTTTATGAAAATTTTTAAGTTAAATTATTTTTTAGCGCTGTGCCTTAAATATCATTGAAAAAAGTCTATGACTTATAAGATATACATCATGATTAACAAAAGTTGGTATGAAGAGATAATAAAAAATCATGGAGCAAGGAAGAACTCAATCAACAAAATACTCAAAATATTGAAAAGTAGATTGTGTCCCTCCTGCATCTGGTCTATTGTGAAGTAAAAGAAGAAGTAAAGTAAGGAATGAAATAATTAAAATAAAAGTATAATTCAAAACAATCATCAGATATACTACAAAGAGAGTAACTAATCACTAAACACGTAAGCACTAGTCAGTCGTGTAAGCACACTTATTAAAACCACTACAGAACACTTACACAATCAAAAGATGCCTCTGACAAGGTTTACCAATACCTGTTATTGAAATTACCCACCAAGATAAAAAAAAATTACCTAAAAATACACTCCAACCAATAAAACATTATTAAGGTTTCATTTTTTTAAAAATATAAATACAAAATTTATTCTTCTTCAAATTTAAAACCACTCATTTAAAAGTCCTGGGCTTTATTCAATCCTGGACACACACCCGGACGTAATTACAAATTCAGGACTGTCCAGGTCAATCCCGGACATCTGGTAGCCCTACCTGAACAGTTGTACGTTCATAATTCCATTCACCCCAGGAGTGATGGTGACAGCTAGCAAAAGTTACCAGATTGCTCTCATGTATCCAGTATTCAAACCATATGATCTGCAAGACCATAATTATGTTGATTTGTTGTCACTTCTGGTAGTCAAAACGTTCAAGACAGACAACTTGTCTATAATTATGTATAATTTTTAACCGTTCTTACATCTGCTGCTAGATATAAGTTACCACTACTATTGTTAATGGACTCTTAAGTACTATATGAAAACACTACAGGTCGCGAATCACTACGAATTGATCAGAAAAATATGCCCCCTTCACTGCTTTGATGTCACAACAGCCTACATTTATATTTAACTGCACAGTGGACATTATTTCCTACAGTTGATGACTTGAAATGTTTACGATTTTACCTTCTCAGTGCTGCCACTATTTTTTTTCATACAAAATTACGTGGCTTTTTCGGGTTTTCAAGAAGTTCCCAATTGTTAAAGACTCTTTAAATATTAACTAGACATAATTTTTCATAAAATTTACTATCACGTACAGTACATGGCATGGGTGTTTAGAACATCAAGATTTTATCTTGATTAAGAAATGTATGTGGTTGTAACGTGAACAAATATTTAAAGTAGGTGAGATGTATATGAATAAGCGTGCTTAATTCTTCAGCTTGCTTTTTCTTTTATTCAAAGGCTTACTATTTAAAACTTGGAAATTTAATATCCCTCATACGCGAATATTCCATTAGCTAATTATTTGAAATTCCCTTTTTTTCCCGGGTTTTCGCTGATTTAACAAATTGTTTGTGTTTTACCAGTTCTCTCGATTTTCAAGGTGCGTTGCAACCCTGCTGCTAGTTGTGTACCGTGTTCAGCGCTTCTATACGCCTGGAAAACACAGGATATATTATTATAATTATTATTACTACTACTATTATTATTATTATAAGCACCGCGTCTTAATATCCGTTCGAGTTGTACGCCCTTACGCTAATGTGTAATGATGGTAGGGTGATTGTGAGATGAAATTGAGGACCTACAGTTTAACGTGGGATCCGAACCACGGCGAAGGCCTGGAATTCCTCACATTCACAAACTGTGATTAATACACGTCTTGCTAGAGGTGGAGGGAGGGTTTGGCAATCATATGAACCTGAGCCGGGACCGAGGATTGAACCCCGGACCCCTAGCACAGAAGTCCGACACCTTACCCCTAGATCACCAGGTCACCGATACTTTTGTTCATTGAAAGTACCGTGAAAACAGAGAGAGAGAGAGAGAGAGAGAGTTACAAGAAATACTGGAATGCTTTGTGAATGTGGGACATTTGACTGCAAGAATTAAATAGTAGGCGTGTGCATTGAAAGAAAAAGTGACTTGAAGATTTAAGCAACGCTGATTTGAACATAATGTCTTATAACTCACCTCTTTTCTTTCTCCTACCCCTTGGGTAAGGAAAGTATTGTGATCTCTAAGATAATATAGCCTAGAATTGGATGAATATCGACGTTTTATGACCCCCTCTACCCAAAAAATGTTTTTTTTTTGTATTGTCTGTCTGTTTCTGGGACTAGATCTGAAACAATTTTTCCGATAAGGCTAAAACTTGGTATACAGTGTTTATCGTAGGATTTCTCAGTGGGGTATTTGGAATGATCAATCCAACCATAAAATTAGGGGTAGTTTACTTAAGGGTGAAAATAGAATAAACCAACTTTCTTGAAATCGGCACCAACGATTTTGATTAGATCTTGTACCGAGGAACTGTTTAACTTTAACCAAATGGCAATTTTAGGGTACGGTAACTTCAAACATAAATTTCCAACTTTAGGCATATCTTCAAGAAATTATGAAATACGATACGTTATGATATTATTGCAAAGTTGAACTATTAAAAATAAAAAACTTTATTTGAAATTTATTTTTATAAAACCAATATTTTTTTAAATATTGGCAAACATAACTTTTAAATGAAGTTTGGGATACTTATTATGTTCTTTAGTTAACAAAGATGTTACTTTTTTTCCTCAAAATATTTCTGTAATAGTGTTTAATATTTTATTTATGCTCTTTGGTGGAGTGTTTCTGTAACAGTGTATATTATTTTCACATATCTTACGAATATTGAGTAAATATCTCCATTTCTAAGCAAAGAAGCGATAAAGTCTGTCCAAGTGCACCATACAATTTATTTTCGCCCAATAACAATTTAGCCATAACATTTCTTTCTCAATTTCAAATCATCATGCTCTAAACACCAATGACATCACCTAACCCTAGTCAATTTAATGAAAAACTAAATTTTATTATTCTATGTAACTCTATAATTTTCTGGGAATATGGGAATTCCTCCTGAAAAACCGGTAACACAAGTAAAGAGGAATTTTGTATTTAGAAAATAGGGCGTTGAAAATGTAATAATACTACAAAGAACGCGTATCTTCTACATTTCAGGGTTACCAAAGATGATTAACGCAATAGTAACACTTCTAAAAAACTTGTGCTGATTTGTAAATATTTATTAGCATAATTTAATTTCTAATGTGTACTTCTAGATAAGTCATACAGATTACCCTGGAGCTAGATCTTAAAAATTCGTTTGTGCTGTAAAGAAAAATACTAGAAAGCTTAATTACATATTTGTTATATTAGTTTTGGACTACAAGATAGTTAAAATAAAGTAAAACACATTTTTAATGAATCTTAGAAAGTAAATATAAAAAAATTGACATTTAAGAATTTTTTTTTTATATTTTGGAATGTAGCACTGTAGAAATTATTACGATACTAAAGTTTTACTAAATTAAAAGCATATTAATACGTTAATCGATTTCACATAACCAAACAAACACAATTAAATTTGATAACCTCTTTGAAATCTTTTTAAGTCATATTGACTAGAAACACAATTTTTTACTAAATCTAGTAATTAATTCTTATTAAATATATACATTAATATGGAAATACATGAGCAGAGAGTGAAGCGAGTCGCTATTCTTGTGACGTCACCAATCATAGTTCCAAGCTCCACCTGAGTTAAATCTTTTTGTATTTTCTTTGTCTCTTACCAGAAAATAAAACTATTAAATTTAATTTAGTCTTTAAAATGTTGTTACCATGATTTAATCCTTAAAAAAAAAAGAATCAGCTAATTTTCTACGTCATATTGCTTTAAATGTCACAATACTGAAATTTGATTAAAATAAGAACTACAGGTATTTGAAGATACATACCTTAAAACCTTGTCCAATAGATGTCACCTAGTTTAGATAGGTAATACAGTTCGAACCAGGTAACGCATCATCGTGCGGTGTTCCTTATTTTACTTATATATATTATATACACCATCGGTGACCTGGTGGTCTAGAGGGATAAGGTGTCAGACTTCTGTGCTGGCGGCCGGGGTTCAATCCTCGGTCCCGGCACAGATTTATCTGATAGCCAAACCCTTCCTTCACCTCTGACAAGATATCTTGTGAATGTGGGGAATGCCAGGCCTCCACCGTGGTTCGTATTCCACGTTAAACTGTAGGTCCTCCATTTCATCTCACAATCACCCTACCATTACACATTAGCGGTAGTGCGTATAACCCGAACGGGTAGTAAGACGCGGTGCTAGTAATAATAATAATAATAATAATAATAATATACAGCGTAGTTTTTTAAGTTGGCACACCAAAAGATCTTAAAGAAACGCATTTAAGAAAAGATAATGTCCCATACAAAATTGTTTGGTTTCGAGATACTGACAAAATAACACATTTTATTTTTGATTTAGTGGACGTCTTCAAGGTCATCTCAAGGTAAACTAGTGTTTTTTTTTAAATGACAACCTGTATTTTTTATTGCAGAGCTGTATTCTACGGGGAAAAAACAAGCACCTTTAGTTTGAAACACTTTTTTACCCGTGGTATATTTTTATAATATTTAATGAAGTGTGAGAGAATACATGTTGTATTTTTGCAACTGTTTTTACTTCCACGTTTGATCTCAGAAAACACTTTCTTGTGTAAATATAAAAGCACGCCTAAAAACTATCTTAATCTCCCAAGGAACGAAAGAAAATGTATGGAATTTAATAGAAATTAGGTTGATTTCCCTGAAGAAGATTTTGAAGGCCCTTGGCCTTGTCGAGTGCATGTTTAAAATCTATTTTGTGGGATGTTTGGTGGGAAGGTGAAAGGCATGGCGTGGTTTCACAACCAACCAAAGTATCCTTCCGCGTCAACAAGAACAGATTGATCGCAGAAATCGTAGATGGCGCTAGCTACGAGACAGAATTTGTAGAAAAATCATAAGTTTGGAAATACCATTTTTCTCGAGAACAAGGGAAATTTTTATTTTAATATTTTCATTATCCCTTCTAAGATAATGTATCAATGTTTATTAATTCTTACATTTTCTTATTTTTGGTTATGAAGCCAATATTTGATCATTGTTAAAATTATAGAGGAGGTGTGTACATAAAAAGTGTAACTTAATAAACATGCTTCTGTTCTCGAACAAACCGTTTCTGAAAAGAAAATTGCAAATCAATACATATTATTGAAGAAAAACGTTTGTTCTCATGGATCTGCATTTCCACGCCAAATGAAAAGGGCCAATCGCATTAATTTATAAGTTTCTTGTAGGTTGAGTCATTTCTCCTTTATTCCATCTTGTCATGCATAGCTTATGTGATCTCTGGTGTTCTAAGTTTCTGGTTTATCTTACTGACCTCCTTCAATGTTTCCAGAAGAGGTTATACAACTCTTCCTTAGCATTTACCCTCTCTCCCATACTATATTTTGTGTGATTTTAAAGTCCTCTAAATTCCATCACATCTTATTTTACCCGTCCTCTTGATTTTATTCAGTCTAAAATTGATGTTTAAAACCATCATATTGCGATCAGAGTCAATGTCAGGTGAATAGCTTTATTTTCACATCCTTCACTCTGTATCATTAATGACAAGTGAGTGTAAAGTCTATCCGATACCTGGTCCTGTCTCTTGGGCTATTCCAATTGTATTATCGTACTTGGACCATATATTAATGACAACCAATCCATTTCCCCGATGAAATAAACAACCATGTCTCCTATTTTACTCCTCCTTTATATTTTATATTTTTTGAGAAATCAAATAGCGAGGAATAGAATAAGTATTTGCATAAAAATCACAGCTTTTGTGATATCCTTGATTAGTGAAAAACCACCTTGCCATTGACCATGTTAAAATAACATGTACTATATTATTATGTCTTTATAATAACTTTAGGAAATGTGTAGTCTCAGACCGCTTACACATCACCCGAAACAAAACCAACATCAAACAAAACATTTTGTTCGATAATTATTATTTTTTAATTGGAGCGTCTCCACAGACAGAGATTTGGTTATAAAAGAAAACTTTAGCTTCACGAACATTGACTGTACAGTGTTCGATGAAAACATTTGAAGAATAAATCTTCGCATGAGTGATTTGTCCACTTTCTTTACGTTTGCGATAAGTTCTGCAATTCGTCGCCATTTTTTGTTTGTGTTTTAAGTGTATTTCTGATGGATACATTCATGACAGAAGAGAATTAAGTAATGTGATTTTCTCGTGTATTAAGTAAAGCAGCATCCTAATATCTACAATAAATCTAAAAAGCAGTATCCCAACAGAAACATTTCTACACATAAAAGTGATATAATTTTAAAAGGAAATTGAAATTGCCAGTTAATATTCTTGTTTTAGCCATTTGCTAGAAAAAATGAAAATATAAAATGAAATAACATTTCTATAATACCCAATTTTTCTTCCTCCGAACTATATCATTTTAATTGCCTTCCTCTACAGATCTACATTTTCCTCATGACCTAATTAATATCACATGATTAACCTTCAAAGTCCTTGATTAAGCTATGAAGAATACAACTAATATTTGTAATCAGAGCTACTTTATCGGGATTTAACAGAAAAGGCACCTCCAATAACGTATTTTAATGGTCATCATACCAAAGGAACATTTTACAATGAGTCTTGCTCTTGGGAGTGCAATGTTAGCTTTAGGAAAAGCTATCATGAACTTAGTGATTAAAGAGTATGCCCCATCACCTATGAGCACAAAAGCAAAAAGTCCTTCTCCTATACTAATTTAACAGTGTTTAGGTAAAGTCATATAATTCTTTGGACATTTTTTCTTTCAAATTGTCAAAGAATCTCTACTTTAACATCGTTAAATTACATATCTATGCCTCTACTGCACTGCTCTTTGAGATCGAAAGGAAATAACCTGTCTATTACAAAGTCCATAACTTAGTATTTATCTGTTTCCTTTTTATCTTCATCTCCTTTATAAGTCTTACTATTAAATTTGATATGGATGGAATCACTGAAAACCTTCTTAAATGGGTCCAAATATTTCGTAGCTGTTTCCAGAGAACCATAAATTACTTTAACTCTCTTAACTGGTCAATTCTCATCTCTTTGCTTACTCCTTTTTTAATCAATTTTAACACTGAAACTAAAAGACACCAAATTTTCAATAATTTTCGAAGGTTGGTTTTTGTGACTTCAGTTTTATTTAAATCCCTGAACGTTGGTTTGCACTATTTTCTAGCAATCATTTTTATTTCTTTATACAATTTGGCTATGTTATAGTTTTATATCCGTATTTAATATTTACCCACCATGGTTCTCGTATAATAAATAACGATAGAATATCAGTCAAGCCTTAACAAGTTTAGAAATTCCTTTTTAATCTTCAAAAATAATGAATTAGATTATATAATATTTATTAAAATATGATATACAGCATTGATACTAATTATTGACATAAGTAATTGATGGATGATTGTTTAAAATTTAATTTAAATATATAATTTATAAAAGTAAGAAGATTTTCTTTCCATGACTGGGTTGAGCGAGAGGTTACCACGCATAATATCTTCAGAATAAATTAGTAGTTTAGAAGTAGTTTCTCCACGATATATTACTTCACTCGCCACACTAATACTAATACATTTCTTTTAAACATCGTAATACCTATCCTATGACATTAGTTTGGATAGTTTTAAGCTTCTAATAAAAATCACAGTGATTGGAGGGTTCAAGAACGTTAGATTAATTTTCACTTTGAATTTAAGCTTTGAATTGATAATTATTAAGAACATGTATCTCCAGTATTATGCCTCAGACTGTACTGAAATTTATGAAAGTCCGCTTAGTACACTCTCGGCTTTAATCAGGATATTTCAGTTCAACTCCATCATTATCTGGCTGCGTATTAACCTCAATAGAATTCCCGATCGGCTCTCTCCTCTTCCAATTGAGCAAGATCGTAGCCACGTACCCTTCGTATACCATATAAGGTGTTACCTTGCTTTATTCTACTAGAGTATAGCTTATAACATAGGCTTATAGCGTATAACATAGGCTTATAGCGTAATCCGTCAAAGTAATACTTCTACCTTTAAGGGTAATCGGAGTATATCTAGATTAACGCGGGGATTGGATGCTATGGGATCATTGAACTAATTTCTCTGTCTTTATCTATGAATCAGACAACGTTGATGTAGTGACAATATCTGTGCTAAGGTTGGAGTCTGCATAAAACTTTTTTTATATATACACTCTAATGCCAATGCGTTATCAACTCGTATTAACGACCATAAATATCTTGTATAAGACAGGAGAATAAGGATAGAGCCCCTGGTTATGTAGTGCACTTTGCTCCATTTGTGAGTAATTACTATTTTTATTAATATGAGTCTAGTGATGTATTTATATAAGTATCTATATCAATCCAAATAATTTGTAGTAATTCTCAATGAGATAGGCAGCTGAAATTTAATGAAACTATTCAAGAGTTGCGGAAATTTTTCAAAATTTGAAAACTGATCAAAAATAAAAATTATGAAATATATAAACGTTATTTATTTAACCATTTCAATTTGTTGACCTATTATTTGCATTTCAGAAACAAGAAGAACCTAGAATAAAAACTGTACTCTCAAATCCAAAGATATATTATAGATTATAATACATAGATTATAACCATACACACAGATTACTATTCTAACTAAGAGTCAGCTAACACTTAAGAGTAACAAACGAAATAACCCTAAAAACTAATGTTTGATTGTTGGTTTGTGTATATATAATTCCCAACCTTAAAGGAGATTATTTCAATCACCTTGTTTTACTAACCGTTCAGGCTTAACATGTTTGTACTAATTAGACCTACGATAATGTGCTAGGGATTAGGGAATTTGAATTAAAGGGAGTGTACCCACATTTGCTTGGAGGGAGATTGGAAAAACATTTAAAAAATACCACCCTCAATACACCCAACAGGAATTCGAACCCCGATCGACCAGTCATTGGAAGTCCATTATATTGCGAGAGGGACGCCTTAGACCATGCGGCCACTGAAGTATGCCATTTCAAATTAAAATCTAAATATAAATTACAGGAAATAGACACGAGTATATAATTTTAGAGTTTATTTGGTTGGTTCTTATTCACATTAATTCGTAAAAGATGTTTTTTGACAAATTTTTATTTTTTAACGTTTGACTAAAAGTAGTATTTATTAAATTTCAAATATGTTTTAAAATGTTAGTGATTATTAGAAATATACCGTTATATATAATAAGCTAGCCCAACCAAACAAAACCTATCCTTTCATGCGTCTACAAATTGAATTTTGGGTTTTGGTAAGTTGGGTATTTTTGACGTCATTAATTCATTATAGTCTTAAAAACTAGTTACTAATAAAGTTGCTATTTAAGGATTATTAGCGTCAACCATGACTAAACTAAATTGAACTCCTTATTCCTAAATCACTTGGTTTTGCACGCGTGAGGACTAATAAACCAGAATTCGAATAAAAAATCTCATTGATGATGATAATGATGATGGTCTAATCAAAGCCAAGTCAGCCAGACGAATCGTGGTGCACTAACCTGTATTCTCAACTAGATAACGGTGATATTAAGAATGGAGATATCATATTATCATGTTTTGCAACACTGAAAACTAATTATTTTAAACTTTAAAAACTATTTCTCTGATTCCAATTTATATGTTTTCAAGTGAGAAATGCAGAAAATCTTGCGCAGCTACAATTTCTGGTCAGAGCGTAGTTTTGTAATATATCCCACTGAGGCGGTCTTGAGATGGGATCTTAATGCATAATAACGCTTTATCTAACTTTCACACTGAACGAAGCCTTGTTTGATTACTATAATTAATTATTCTGATGTGATTTTTTACACCCCGAGCTTTATCCTAAAACTCTTAACTTAATACGAGACAACACATCTTATACTAAGACACACACAACTCCGATTATAGAAATTATAGAGATCTCATGACATTCCCAAAACTTAGGATTTTCTTTAGACTCATATCGATTGATAATTTGTTGATAATAATTATATGAAAAGTAAAATAGTAGATGGTTATCTTTCTAGTTTCTAAACTAAATATTGTAAATGTTTGCTATAGTGGAAAAATTCAATTCACTTAGAATAATTAAAACACGAGCTCGGATGACTAAAATGGCTCTCTTTCATGTTGCAATGTGGAGTGGTTTTTATCCAAGTACTTGTGGCTTTATTTTGCATTTAAGATAAACGCCATTGGGTAGCTTATGTTAAAACAAAGGGGTTCAAGTCATACATTGAGCACCCAATGGATAGTTTTGGTACCAATGGATCATTTTCAGTACTATTGACACATCTTTTTATTTATTAAACAATTTAAGAAGAAAGTATTTACATGCTTCTTATATTTTAAAAGAAAATTACGAGAATGGATTTGTGCAAGAACATATTATATTCTTTCAATAATTTCTTATTTAAGAGGCTGAATGACATTTATAAGTTATTTTTTACCAATTTAACTATATACTAATGTGAAAATCCCTTTATTAAATTAATTTATGAACTATTTTTTATTCAAAACAATTGCTGTAATGAAGCTCATATGACGAGGCACGCACTTAACTCGTTTAAGCTTATACTAGACATATCATAGTATCAAAATATAAACTAGATAAACCAGCATCATATACTTATATTCCGTTCACGATAGGTTTTTACCTGGATGACAGTTCGAAAATCATATGTTTAGGTTTTGGGTTGCCAACACTTGTAAAAGATCACAGTTTTGTTATAAATGTAAAGATCTTTAATTACCTGTTATATATTACATTTAAAATAACGTAAACTTAAGTTTTCTCATACTATTTCATTTTTTTAAGTAACTTATTTTTATCCAACTCGAAACAATATTTTAAACATAATTAAAAGTACTAATTTTCGTTTTGGAACGTTATTGATTATGTTTAATATAGTGCACACATCAATACCTTTTAATACAGGCATCGTATTAACTTGGAAAAGAGAAAAATTTTGTCTTTTTTTTACATACAATAAATGATTTTATGATTATTTTTATCGTATTTTGAAATATTTAACTGAATAAAATATTTTCATCAACTGCGTGTCTGCAACATTGTAAAAAACTTGTTTACCGTTATGTTTAATCATATGGTTTAGATTCGTCAGTGGCCATTTTGAAGCTATGTTCGTTAGAAGTATTTGTGAAAGTGGTGTTAATATTTTTTTAAGTGGAATAAAACTATAAATAAACTTTGTGTCCGACCTCAAATAAATATATAAATAATATTGGCCTAAATTACTGTGGTTAACTATCACATTAATATATTACCATCTGTTTTCATTACAGTCATCCAAAGTGATAGATGTGAGCTGTTGGCGTAGTGATATATTAGAGATTACTTCTAGTAACATTTCGAGTTGTCATCCAGGTAAACTTAGCTCGTGAATGACTTATAGGTCTCTATCTCGTCTAGCCTGGTTGCTGGTAAGGGGGATGTCTTGTTTGGGTTATAGCAGGGTGTACTGTAATATCTATCTTGTTAGCTCTGGTTGCTATTAAGGGAGGTCGTTGATTGAGTTATAGCAGGGTGTAGTGAATTATCTATCTCGTAGGGTCTGGTTGCTGGTAAGGTGGAGGTCGTTGATTGAGTTATAGCAGGGTGTACTGAATTATCTATCTCGTAGTGTCTGTCTGGTTGCTGGTATAGTTTGAGTTTTAGCAGGGTGTACTGACGTATCTATCTCATCGGGCATGGTTGCTGGTAAGGTGAAAGGATGTTTGAGTTATAGCAGAGTGTACTGAATTATCTATCTCATCAGGCATGTTTGCTGGTAAGGGGGTGGTTGCTTGAGTTGTATCAGGGTCTACTGATCTCGTCGGTCCTAGTTACTGTTAAGGGGGCTGTCATTGTTTGAGTTATAGCAAGGTGTACTGAAGTATATCTCTTGTCAGACCTGGATGCTGGTAAAGGTTGGGGTCATTGTTTGAGCTAACCCCCCCTAAGCACTTTCCAATGTAATTAGCTTAATATTTATTTTTATGGAACCTTTAACAAACTGGGCGAAGATAAAGTAATTTTACTTTTAAGAACTAAAACTCGTTTGGACTAGAAGGTAAGTTCTCATAAAGCTTACAACACAATTGTCACCATTTTTTGAGTAGGATATCATACAGTTACAAAGCAGCCTTTTCATAATGTCCTCACTATAGGTATCTTACAGATACAAAACACCATTTATTATCATGTCCTTACTACTACTCTACCTTTACGAAACACCATTACTACGATGTCCTTATTTTGGTTATCTTAGCGTTTCCAGAAAGTTAAATATATTTTGTAACTACCACTTTTTTACCCTTGTCAGTGAGCATGGACAAAATAGCACGCTCTTTTATTCTGGTTTTCTATTCACAATGAGGTAGGAGGTAGAGTCCTGGCTGGGTCTACTGTAGGTTTTTTTAAAAACGTTTTCAATATCTCCCACTCCACAAACACGAGTACAATTCCTTTAACTTTTTTTTTTCTTAATACTCCATTAGTTTTAATAAAGGGATAGCCCATTTTGGTAGCTAAGCCTGGTGAATCAAAATAACAATTACATTTGACCAATCATATCACAGCTTAAAATATAATAAAAATAGCATGGTTTAATTAGGTCAATCTTGAGAATAAAGTGATATTTTTAAAATGCTTTAAACCGATCATCCTACCTCACTTACACTATATATGTTGAAAAAAGTAATATAGTGTTCACACTTAGGCCCATTTACAATTATATAATATGCCGTGGGATTATATTTTTAAATTTCTCCAATGCATGTCTATTTTTCTAGTTTCCCAGACCCATAGAGCTGCGACAACAAAATATGATGACATTGTATCCTTACCATTCAATGGAACTTACTGAACAGATGGTGTAGCCGATATTACGAATTTTCTATCTCTCACTTATCCTAGTATTTATAGTTTTCTATTTTCCTCCATTTCCCGTCTTTCTTTCTTGTCACTTCATATTCCATCCTGGCTCATTCTTCTATTGAATAGTCCAGTCTGTCTATTCATCAAGCAAATTCTTCACACCAGGTGGACTAGCAGGCTTACTGTGGTACACTCGAGCCAACTCAAACTTGCATTTCTTGTTTCTCTCCTTTTTATTCAAGTTATTCTTTAAGATATATTTGTAAAACTTGATTTTACATGGGAAATAGATTTGACTACTCTCCATCACAACCTTAAACGAACTCTTAGGAACAACTTTCATTTGAATGAAATAATTTTTATCATATATATATATTATAAAGTATCTTATACTTTATTCTATAAAAATTTAGAGTTACATATTTACTCAACATTAAATTTGCGTATAACTTGAACAGGTATTAAGACGCGGTTCTAAAAAACACACAAAAAACAATTAATTTATTGTTTAAAATATTGGTTTATTAGAAGAAATTTCACATGAAAATACATTTAGTAATCTTATAAAGACTATATTTACTATGAATCCAAGATTTATTTTAAGATGTATACAACCTAAAAAAGGTTGGTTTTGTCATGATTTAATTTTATATACGTTTTAACTCCTAATAAATATAAGTGGCGTCCCTTTTTGCAATTAGAATCCAGCACTATTTAATTTAAAGCATTTTAAATTTATTTAATGAAATAAGTTATAGGTCTATTTTACAAATCAATACCCACATGCCAGAGAGAGTTTCTTCTTAGTTAAATTTTCTAAAACAATAGTAAACACATTCACGACCTTGGATATTAGTCCTAAGCTTCGTTTATTTCCTTGATTTCAAAGTGTGTAGTTTATATTTTATCTACGGTTACAAAATAATTATAATATAAAATGCTATATAATAATTAGGTAGTAAGATATTCAAATGAAATTTAATCATTAACTAATTATTTTATTCTTAAGACAACAGCCTGAAGGTCGGTTTTATGGGATTTATTTCTATTCGGAGCTGGACATGAACTCAGCCCTTCGGCTGGTTAGGGTTTCCTTTACCATCTGGTATATATCCTATGTACTAGGTGACTTCAGGAAGAGTGGTTATTCCCTGTTGCCTTCCACACTGAATTTGTATGAGCGAACGCAAAAGGTCCTACTAATTTTGCTAGAAAGTTATTTTCACATACCGTAAAGGGATCTTGTACATGCCACAGTTTAAATTGAACTAATGGATTTATTTCTCCCCCCCGCCCCCCAAAGAATATAGGTATACGTATTTTGTTTATTTGTTCAAGAAAAATCCGTTGGTCTGAGCTGGGTTTGAACCCACGTGTATAGTATCCTGTGGCGAGCACTTTATCCTACGATCACCGAGGTCTACAATTATTTATCACCCGCCTCGGTGGCGTAGTTGGCTAACGCGCTTGTCGTGTTGAGCTCGACTGCCGAGGACGGGGAGATCGAGGTTCGAATCTCGGTCGGGTGAACTGGGGGTGGTTTTTCCTAAATGGTTTTCCACTCTCCCTCCACGCAAATGCGGGTTCACTTCATCTAATTCAACCTTCCCAATTCCTAATCCATTAAAGTAATTAGTACTTAAAAGCGTATAACCCGAACGGGTAGTAAGACGTGGTGCTAAGTATTAATATTATTATTATTAATTATATATCAGTATAGCCTATATTAATATTGTATAAAATAATATAAGTCATGATTCTAACCATTTACTCGTGACATGTATTTGTGATAGAGTAAATTTAGGCTTTTATTGACGTTTTACACGCGCTTCCATGCGAATACTACAATATATCCTCTTGAATACTGCCCTCGTGCCTTAATGTGTGCTTTTTTAATCACACATATGTATATATGACTGGAGATACTTATTTAGTTATTTACCAAAACTTGTTTTGGTAACATCAATTTCAGAAATAACTTTATCTAATTTGTAAATATTTGAAAACATTGTTTTTTTTTTAAATCTGTTTATTTTATCTTATGGTTTCTAAGTCCGTTTTCATTTGCTATATTTTTTTACTGCGTCTTACAACTCATTCAAGCAGTATGCATTTTAATTACTTAAATTGGGTATAGCTGAGGAATGTATAAATCTTTTGAGGAGAAGTACTCACATTGGTTTTAAAGGAGAGGGTAAAAGACTTTAGGATAAACCATCCTTCGTGTACCCAACCGGAATTTGATTCCTGACCTTCACATCATCAGCAAACCAGACTCTAAGAGCCTGATATCTATCCCAAATGTTCTCCGATGTTGATATCAGTTTATCGACAGAGAATCTGCCAATGGAAACCTGATGAGATGGATGTGTAGCCCTAGCCAAAGGTAATCTGAAGAGTTCTCAAATGGTTATACAAATAATTAATTAATAGAGCTATTCCTAAACATATTTAGTCTGCCTATTTATATTTACAAAAATACAATCATGCCTACAATTTTATTTCTTTTATATAGACAAATATATGTTTTTACAAAGCTATTGCTAGGGATGGGGGTAAGATTAAAGTTTATTGATATATTAATTAGACTAAATTGAATATGCAATCGGGTGTGCGAGGATTCTAAACTTCGACATGGTTTCCAAACAAATATTAGTTTCGACTTCCCCTTAACAAAAATCTGGCTTCCACAATTACGAATCTTGGCCAAGAACGGTTATTATAATTATCCTGAGCTGCTATGTACGGTACAAGACAATATTCACAAGGAAAAAATATTGCGTGATCGAATTGTAAGTTGATTTATCCAAATTAAACTAAATATTAGGAACAATTTGTGCAATAAAACATTTTCCAAGTAATTTGAGTACATAAAGCTATAAGAATATAAGAGAATAATTAATTTTCAAACACAAAACAACTAACAAAAAAATTTGAACTTCTATTCGGCTTCGGTAATATTTCGTATATTACATTCGAGCTCGTTTCGAATTGAAAAATAGACTTTGCACACCTCTAATATGAAATAATACAATATTACTAATACACATTCTACAATGCTACAAATACCAAATTCCAAAATATTTGTTTTTAAATCATAATGGTAATTTATGACAAAAGAGATATCGCTAAGAAGATATGGATGGGTGTTAATAAAATTGTCCACATATGTTTAAGTTTATTGTCTGTTGGGGGATATTTGAAATAAATGTGTTTTAAAACAAAATAAATAATTAGCTGTTTTAACTTAGATAGTAAATTACAATCATTTAATTTGTTAATCATAATAGTTTTCAAGTTTGCATCGAGGGGAATGTGGGCTAGGACATCAAGCCTCTGATCTGGTGTGCTGGTGAAACAAGGGTTAGAATCACAGCTAGGTGTGTTCTGGTCGTTCACTCCTATTATTTTTCCAACTCACCTTAAAATCAATTTCGGATGCATTTAATCAAAATTTCTACCTTTCATTCTAGTGAAAATATGCAAATAGCCCAGATAAGTAGTTGTCCGTGTTGCTCAAAAATAGTTTTCATTGCCCATTTCCTAGTTATATTTTTTAATTATGACATATTGGACCAAACGAACAATTTTTTTAAAATATTAATCATTTATCATATTTTTGAACACTAAAATTCAATTTTATTTATGTTATTGAAATGGTTTGCCACATTTGGATTGAAATTGAGTTAAAGTCCGAAATATATCTCTGTTTTATAGTTCATAAATATTGAGCACATGAGTTTGTAATTGTAAGTCCGTGAAATTATTGAGTGAAAGGTATTTAATGTTTAGAACATCACACGAAGGAAAGGTTTGTTTGTTTAACTATAGAGCCTTAGAACTGTGTTACGTTTCTGATACATTCTAAATGTCACATAAATATTAAATATTAGCTACACAAATACAGTAGGGTAAATTCATTAAAAAAACTTATTTTTATATATTAATAGTGAGAAAGAATAGGTTTTAAAATAGTTATAAACCTATCACATTGCATCATCAATCTTGCTTCGCGTAAAACCCAACTCGGTGGCGTGCTATCACGCAAGTCGTGTTGAGCTCGACTGCCGAGGACGGGGAGATAGAGGTTCGAATCTCGGTCGGGTGAACTGGGGGTGGTTTTTCCTAAATAGTTTTCCACTCTCCCTCCATTAAAATTCGGGCTCACTTCATTTGATTCAACCTTCCTCATTCCTAATCCATTACCATAATTAGTACTTAAAGCGTATAACCCGAACGGGTAGTAAGACGTGGTGCTAAATAATAATAATAATAAATGCTTCGCGTAAAGCAGTCAATTAATTAGTTAATCATTCATTTAAAAACATAATGTAGATTAAGAAAGATTACTATGTAGTAGGCTAATAACTATTTTAAAACTTACGCTTTCTTACTATTTATATTCAAAATTCTTCTTACTAAAACAAAATATTCTTTAAAACTTAAATTTTAGTCTAATATATACACTCAAACTCAGAACTATTTTAAAATTGTATTATATTTGCAGTATTATAAAGTGAAAAGAGTTTACTTGATTTTTAAATCAAGTACCGGTATCACACTTTCTGGGAGCTCTCATGTTTTGTGCCTATGATAATATACACATTTCTCCAGCCACTTTTTTTAAGGTTTTTTTTTCACGTCACTCTAACTGACGTAGTTATGTTACATTTTTGTTTTTCCTCTACATATCATTTTCCAAATAATAAATCTAAGTTGGTCTTGTGAGATGTTGAGCACTTTGTTCCGACTGTACCGACAGACCGTTAGCTTAGAGCTCGACTAGTATATTGTAAGTAACAAGAATTGGAGGGCCATAGTTCAGTTCTTTCTACCTGAGCCAGAAAAAGATGGAGATATTCTTAGCTAGACAAAGGTAGACAAATAAAAAGCCGGCTGCAATATTAGCCAAGCGCTCAGCTGGCTCAGTCGCTATACCAGGTGCTCTTTTCCTTCTCTAGCTGGTTGGTTGGCCATCCTGAACAGGCTGACTGCCATTTGGATGGATACACGATCAAACAGGATTAATAAAGAAAGTCTTTAGTACCGTCATAACTTGATATTTAGTTGAAAAATGAAATTTTCTAAAGAATCGGTACATTTCTTCATACAATTTTTTTTCCATAATATATATTGAGATTCAAATAATGTTTCTAAATCATCTGTTTTTTGGCTAGTATTTGAAGGTGTTTGTGTGAAGTAAATTATATTTGGCACACACATATTTGATTTGCTTACTTGTTAAGTTGCTCAGCAAACACTTTTAATGAAAAAACCATACATAAATGTAGACTATGTTTACACTTAAAGGGAACAATCTTGCTTTTCTAAATTCCATTATATTGAGGATTATAAGATCATCCCGTAGTGTAGCTAGTCAGTCAAGGTAAGCCTGCTATATTTAAGTATAAATGGTGTGTACACTGAATTGAAAAAGACTGCTGTTTACAAAGCTAGTACTGCCAATCAATTCATATCAGCAATGAAGGTTATTAAATGGCGTCACCTTTCTCCAAGTATGAATTCTCACACTCCACTATCTGATGAAAGAATGCAGCTGAAAAACATCAAAAATACAAAAAGAATCCTAAAATAATCTTTGGTATCTTTCAACTTTGTTTTGGCGAAAACCACCTCGGTGGCTGAATGGTCCAAGCCCTAAGGCGTCGCTCTTGTAAATAATCTAGACTGCCGATAGCGGGAAAGTAGGGGTTTAAATCTTGGTTGGGTGAACTAAGGGAGTTTTTTTTCCTAAATTGTCTCCCCAAACCCCCCCACCACCACCACCACTTGTGTTCACGCAAATGCGGGTACACTTCGTCTAAATTCATCCTTCTTCCTTATTATAACTGATAACAAGAGAGCTTATTGTGATTGTGAAAAAAAATTGATATTAATATTATGACGAATCTTTACGTGTAAACACGAACCCCCCAAAAAGTGAATTTTACAATTCTCTAAGTCTCTCTGTCTGTTTTGTCTATTCCTAAACAAGGATCTGAAAATGCTAGATGAATTTTGTTCAAACATGATATTTAGATTTTATAGTGCTATTTATACTTTGTGATGTTTTTTTAATTTTGTCCCTAGCCCTCAAATTAATGGTAGTGTACTGTTAAATGATTTTTTTTATTAAAATTTTTTTAGAAAATGGCTCTAATGATTTTGATTAAAATAAATATCTAATATTTGTAAGATCAAAGATCATTAGTTTTTGGGCAAAAGTTCGTTGAAGGGTAGTTTAATGAAAGGATTTTTTTTTATAAATTCAAAGTATCTTGAAAATGTCTTAACGATATGGTTTAAAATGTATTTCTGTGTACTATTTTTTATGACATATAGCACCGTAGCACTGTTTTTGAGGTAAATACTCATTTATGGTTCGTTTACTGATGACTAATTTTCCAAAAACTTGAAATATTTTACAAACCCCTATAATGATTTGGTTTCAAATGTGTATCTTTGGAGTGTTTGGCATTACAAATAACCACATATACTAAGTTTTGGGTAAAAATTTGTCAAAGGTCTTTACCGATAAGTGATTTTTTTTAAATTAGAATTTATTTGAAAATGGCTCTAGTGATTTTGCTTTGATATATATATATATATATATATATATATATATATATATTTATATATATATACACACACACATGGTGTGTGTGTGTGTGTGTGTGTGTGTGTGTGTGTGTGTGAGGAGTGTTTGACATTAATATGACAGATTAAGCCACATACAGGTCTTTTGGGTAAAAAAATCGGTTATGGGTAGTTTAATTATTACTTTTTTTAAATTCGAATTTATTAAACAATTGCTCTAGCAATTTGGTTTAAAATGGGTATCTGCTAAGTTATTAGCACCATAAATAGTTAACTAGATTTGTTAAAAAAAATCCTACAAAGTAGTAACAAATGTCCGATTTTTTTTTCAAAATATCTTTAGCGATTTGTTTAAAAAATGCTATCAGAGGACTATTTTACACAATCAATAATAAATTATCTTTATTAATAAAAATAATAATTCAATGGTAGTTTACTTGTGACAAATTATAGAAAATTTCAATTTATTTTAAATTTACCTTGAAGTTTGAATTAAAAACTGGAATATGGGAACAGCTTTTTCGTAGTAAATAACTGTTTATTTTTACAATAATATTTTTTTAGGGTAGTATAAAAATAATCAAATTTGAATTTTGTTAAATATATTCGAACAATTTGATCTACATGGTATGAGAAAGTTTGTGCGATTTTGTCGTACCACTTATTTGATGTCCTGACATTTGCATACCACGATATATGCGCCCAATGGGTCGAGCAGGTGGACGTTCAGGTAGGGGTTGGCTTCGGACTGATAATTGCGTATACCCTCGATTGAAAGGGGGTTAGGTTAGTTTATATTAGGTTAGTTTGTTAGTTTAGGTTTCTCATGTTAAGGTTAACTTAGGTTTTTAAAAAAGTGGATTAGTTAATGGTTCCGAGAGCAAATAGAACCCCTATACCAATAATATAGTGGGAGAAAGTAAAAACCTCCTACATAGCTTTATATTCTTTATATCAATCATTAAACTTGGCCAGTGGCCAACACAGGTAGAATAATAAACAACTGTACGCAATAGTCGCTATTTCTTGGGTGTACGCAATTATCATGGTGTTGAGCTCGACTTCTGAGGACGTGGAGATCGAGGTTCGAATTTCGGTCGGGTGAACTGGGAGGGGGGGTTCCCTAAATGGTTTTACACTCTCCCTCCACGCAAATGCGGGTTCACTTCCTTTAATTCAACCTTCCCAATTCCTAATCCATTAGCGTAATTAGTACTTAAAAGCGTATAACCCGAACGGGTAGTAAGACGCGGTGCTAAATATTATCACTATTATTATTATTAACGAATTTATTTTATTAGCCAATTATCTACTTAATAAAATAGCTTCCAAGTTAATTGATACACACATGCGCGCAGTTATTTCTAGGTATTAAGTACATCCAGCCTAAACTCAAACTTAGTGCTCCCCAGATAACCATAATAGACGAGAGGAACGTTTAGTTTGCGTGTCTACCGATATGAGTAATTTTACTGTACTTCTCGATTAGTGAAATCAATCTGTAGTAGGAGGTTTTTGTTCCACTACTTCTCGGTAATTAGTGATATGAATCTGTAGTATGATGATAATGTTCCACTACTTCTCAGTAATTAGTGATATGAAGCTGTAGTAGGAGGATAATGTTCCAACACTTCTCGGTAATTAGTGATATGAAGCTGTAGTAGGAGGATAATGTTCCAACACTTCTCAGTAATTAGTGATATGAATCTGTAGTAGGAGGTTTTTGTTCCACTACTTCTCAGTAATTAGTGATAATGAAGCTGTAGTATGATGATAATGTTCCACCACTTCTAGGTAATTAGTGATATGAAGCTGTAGTAGGAGGATAATGTTCCAACACTTCTCGGTAATTAGTGATATGAATCTGTAGTATGATGATAATGTTCCAACACTTCTCAGTAATTAGTGATATGAATCTGTAGTAGGAGGTTTTTGTTCCACTACTTCTCAGTAATTAGTGATATGAAGCTGTAGTATGAAGATAATGTTCCACCACTTCTAGGTAATTAGTGATATGAATCTGTAGCATGATGATAATGTTCCACTACTTCTCAGTAATTAGTGATATGAAGCTGTAGTATGATGATAATGTTCCACCACTTCTCGGTAATTAGTGATATGAATCTGTAGTAGGAGGATAATGTTCCAACACTTCTCGGTAATTAGTGATATGAATCTGTAGTATAATGATAATGTTCCACCACTTCTCAGTAATAAGTGATATAGAACTGCAGTAGTAGGATAATGTATTAACACTTTTCAGTAATTAGTGATATCAAGTTGTAGTAGAAGGTTAACGTTCCACCACTTCTTAATAATAAGTGATATCAATCAGTAGTAATAGTTTAAATTTTCCATAAATAGCTATTCACCCACCACATGTTTTGCCTTCGTGGGATCAACCCTTAAACTCAATTCACACGTTCGCTGAAACGCGAGAGCAGAATATTTTTGAGTGGTGCAGCAATTCACACGCTGTATATTTACCCATGATTCATTTGCACAACAAACTTAAAACAGCTGATTATCAACATACTTTATTTTTTTAATAGATATACATATATTTTAGATAATGTTGTCACGATGGATGTTTTCAAATTATAAATGCTGTGTCATGGCACAATCCAATACATAGGTACACACACTTTCCATTAACGGGCTATTTTAACTTGTTTACAAAAGCTAACAAAGCTGTCTGCTTTCTTCGTGTTCTATAGTACATCCACTTTGAAATACGCATGCGCACTGATTTGAGAGGGCTGATTTTGATATTTCATTGGTTATCTTTTGCCAAAGATTTCAGGCGGAGCGGGCGAATTATAAATGAGTTATATCTTAGCAGAATAGCTCGTGCTAATGAGGATTAAATCTTTAGATGGGCTTAGAGATAGTCACGTGACCACGTTTCTGTTCTGGGCTTGTGTTTCAGCGACCGTGTGAACCCACAGTAAGGCTACCTTTAGCAATTTAAACAACGATGTCGTTTATCTCTCAAGCCCCAGGCCAAATGACCGTCAGTTGGTGTATGGCATCAAGCTGTGGTGTAATAACTAATGGAAACACGGTACACTGGACACTATAAGCCTACATGAGCTGTAAACGGAAATATAGTTTAATATGCGCTACTCCCGCAATAGACTAGACAGCCGGTGACAGATCGGTGTTCGATCCCGGTCGGGTGTACTGAGGGTGGGTTTTTTTCCTAAATAGTTTTCCGCTATCTCAGGTGCAATTCCTCTAAATTCAATCTTCCTCATTCCTAACACATTAACTTAATAATTACATAGGCGTATAACCCGAACGGATGGTAAGACGTGGTGCTAAAAATAATAGTAAAGAAACAAATCAATGCAAGCCTTTTTAGACCAGCTATGTTCATAAATCATGCTTCAATTTTTTTTCAACAATAATTTAACTAAAATAACTTTAAGGTTGGCCCGACATTGGTCTCCCCCCCCCTCCCTATCTTCGTGCTTCCTAAATACCCCTCCCCGACGCCCATGCCCCCTTCTTATAACCCCAATCGTCTATCAATACACAATATTTTAAGTTGCTCTAGTTGCCACCTATACCATTTAAACCCTCCACCACAAGCCGCCAATGTAGAACATTTTCTGGAAAATTTTTATCTCTAGATGTAAATAATTGATGAGTGCACCACAGGGAGGTTTTGATATTTTATTTTGAGGATGAGTCAACAAAATAAATATCTAATTAAATAATTGTATCTACTCGATTTCGTATACAACTAAGCCCACTGCTTTGAATAGTGAGTGGTAGCAATAATAATAACATGTAGAGGATCTTAACCTTTTAACTGATATAGTTCATCATTCATGCTTACCATTCGCAGCTTACGGTGGAGTTAACTTTAGAAACTAGCATGTAGACTTTTCTTTTTAGGACTCTAGGCGTGAATAAGCTTATATTTGGCTTTTAAATAAAACACATTTTTCGGGAACTCATGCTGTCTTTGAATCAAAGTGTTAAATTATCTTCACAGGTAAGTAAGGGTTTGTCCATTAAATATCACACATACACACACGCTCACACACTCTAGCAAGGCTGGTCAGTATCCCCTTTAAAGGGGTAGCTTTGCGTGTGTCATTTGTTGTATATTTTTACTTGCTATTCAAAAGTTGAACTGTGACACCTGTTTTAGTTCTGAGTAAAAATGGATTAAAACTAGAGACTACTTTGGGGGAAGTTAGGGGTTGAGCTGGGTTTAGGGGGAAAGATAAAATTGGGGTAGGTTTGGCACAGAAGCTAAGGCGCGGATACTTGTTATTATGCTAGAGGAACAAGCACGTGCTGCTAATATTGTCCTGTCTCGACTGCTTAAGAAGGGATGTTAGGTGGGATGGAAGCATACGCGTTGGAACTAGGGGAGATATGGGTACGTTGCAACCCCCTGTTCGCTAACAGGACGAGGCCAAGGACGGGGGGAGGGGGGGATTGCAGTGATGATTCTTTTTACCAGTAACATTGAATAAGCTTGATTATATCTATCCTTTATTTATTTGCATGGATTAATATTTCTAATGACTCTCACATGAGTCCTGCTTGTCCTTGATACATTGTTTTGTAGTTATGTAGGAGAAAGTAAAATAAGTGTAGCCTATTTATAATTAAGCCTTTAATTCAAATAAGCTCTGATGTTTTGATCCATCAAATTATTACTCAATTAAAAAAGCGCAATTAATAGCGGATTTAAATGTAATAACTGTACAATATTGTTTGCACAAAATTTTAATATTATTGGTTAACTAACTAAGCCTTTAGATTTTCTTATTCTTGGACCAAGAATTTTTCTTTATTACCTTACTTTTTTTTCACTCATTACAAAACGTTTACTCTTATTTTAGCTGAGTTTTATAACCAATCAGAAATAACTCCTATAGTTTTTTGGTCAGGGAATTCTCAGAATTCACATTTTTTATGATTGGTTTTGAAACGAAACATAATTGAAAAATACAGTAGCAATGTATTTCTACTCACCTTAGCTTAACTTGGACAGAAAATAATTTTGCTCCTCCCTAGACTAAAAGTGTACTGGCACCCATTTTTGCAATTTTTATAGCAAAATAATGTTTAGATGAAAAAATATTTCTTAAGTAGACACGTTGACTAAAGTAAAATTTTCTACACAACCATCTAAACAGGTGTTGAATATCTGCCATGAGTTTATTGGGCTTGCATGATAAACTTTTTAAATGAAGATAAAATGTACTCATAAAATTCCAGAATGATCTCGCTCATATTCACTAACTGTTGAAACTATTTTGTCTATAAAACTCAATTACATATATTTAATTAAGAAACGTTTAAACTTATTGTGTCCTAAACTTATAAAAACTGCCACCATTGTTACCTTAACTCACCACATTCCCTTTCATTTCACCCTAAAGATATAGGGTCTAGTGTCAATACTGGATATCAGTCAGTAAACTAATCAATCTCCGTACAACCGATGAAAAAGGTACTTTTAAGAACAGAATCAGTTTTGGAGTGCAATTATTTTTGTCAACTGTGTTTTTATAGCTCCATTAGGGCTATGCTTATGACATTAAAATTGAAAGAAAATCCTAATACAAATCATGGGGGGGGGGCGGGGGGAGGGGGGGATCACGCCATGAAATATTTCCGCGATCAAAGTCACTCAAGTAGTTATTTCCGCGATCAAAGTCACTCAAGTAGTTTCAATTTACCTTGAAAAGAAGCAGTCAGATCACAAGATGGACACGCCACCGACGGGACTTTTTTTTTTATTACTATTTGTCATGTTTTTCTACCCGTTTAGGATTTAAGGGAGACCGATACATTATGGCCTACGGGACAATATGGCGTTATTGTACTTGTACTAACATTTCACTTAATATCCAGACGCATAATAATAATAATAATTATTATTATTTCAATTTCTTTTATTATAGTGCTGGCCAACAGTCGTGAGATCTATAACAGGCCAGCACTGAAAGTACACAAGTACCCTACAAATACATATATTATCACGAGAAAATAAGATAAACAGAAATGGCTAAATAATGTTATATAATGATTAATAGTTATCAAAAAAAGTAATTAATAATAATAATAAAAATAGCAATAATAACAAAAAACTAAAGAGTGGTTAAAAGCAGTAACAATATGCAAACAATAAATCAGAATATTGTAAAATTTAGATATTATAGGCAGAACCTCTTAATGATAGATTATTAATAAGTTAATTCCCTTAATAACTCTCTGAGTTTAGCTTTTCTTTTATGATAAAGTCGAATTCGACAAATCTAGAATTGGCGCTATGGATACAACGACCTAAAGGGCTTACCTTATAAGAGCTATTGAGAAAAAATAATTTTTGATTACGAGAAGCCCGAGAAGGGATATGAATGCCTACATAATCATGGGCAAATTTGCAAACAAATTTTGCTATTGAATATATTAAAACCAAAAGGGCATCACCATAAAGTCTACGCGAGAAGAGTGTTTGAAGCCCTAAGAGGTTTCGAATTTTGTCATAATCCAGTTACTAAAGTATTTATCATAGCACGCAGCGACAATAATAATAATAATAATAATTTGTTAGTTCTTCAAATATTAAAATACATTATTTCATCCTCATATTACCATTAAATGTGCATAATTAAATTTAAAACTTAATTTTGTACCTAATATAGTCTTCAAACCAATCTCAGGTAAGGTTGTTAATTACAGTTTATGGGTTCGTATTGTTGCCGAGATGGTGAAGAATTAAGTAAAGTAATAGTGGTTTTACACCAACTGAAGTGCTATTTATTACTTAAACATATGTATTTATGTTGTTCTAATATTGTTTCAATTTGCCTCGTAAGTGTATTATTATAAACGAATTTTCAAGCAAATAACGTTCCTGTATATTTAATGTGTGCTTCTCGAGTAGAAACATGGGCGCTCATAAACGGTTTAAAATTGAGGCTTCAGCCCCCCTTATCACTCTGCAATATTTACTTTATTTTTGTTAATTTTTACTAAAAAACTACATTTTGTTTTTGGGATTTGACTGCCATTTGTTATTAAAACATTGAATCATGATTATCCGATTTAAAAAAATAAGAATGATAAAATGTAGATTTCCCCCTATTTCCTCTTCAACAACTTTATTTTCAGTTTGTTCCTTTCAATGAACTTGTGAACAATATTTTTCTTTTCATTGGATTCCGCTATAACTCTCTTTTTTATTTTTTGTTAATGTTTCTGAAATTTTCTTTTTTTGCTGAAATTGGCTCTTGAAAATCATATAATTAGCTCAGAATTATGTTCAGATGCTCTAAAGTTCCCTCCCACAAGGTGAATTCCAGAAGTCTGCTCTTGAGGAGGGAGGTGCCAAACTTCCAGCAGATGGGACTTCAATCTGTCCCTCCATTTGGAATACCCACTAGTGCTCTTGAATTATTACAATTAGCAACAACCGTAATCCAAACTTATATATTTACCAATGTAGGCGCCGTGACACGTCTACACCTCAATATATAGGTTACCTTAATATAGATATAAGCTATATTTCCCATCTATTCTGGTTTGCCAGTGCTTGGGAACTTGAAGACAGAATCGTGGCTGAGTGTACCAAGAGAGTTTTCCTAAATTGTTTCCACCTTACCTCCACGCTAATGCTGATACATTAAATTTAATCAATATATTCTTCAGCCCTACACCCTTTGTGAAATTAAATGCATGCATCTCAGATGGGTAGTAAGATTCGTAAAAATAAATTAAAAGATAGTCACACTACAAGCTAATGAATTATCCAACTTTTGAGTTAGTGGTGATGTCCGTGGCTTTGAGCTTCAGCACACCCGATCTGATAAGGGGAAGGGTTTATGTGTTCAAAATATAATCGATTTTTCTATTAACCCTTTGCTTTAAGGTCGCCTAATGCTAAGGACGGGTTAATAAGAGAGTAACATTCATTAGAGTTTGAGAACACTAATGATCCTGGTAAAGAGAGATTCTCTCTTGATTGAAAACCATTAGTTTAATTCGCTTGACTGGCGATTTCTGGGTGAATCGGAATTTGTTTTTGGTTTATTCTTACAACACGGCGTTTGAGTACAGTAGGCTATGTATCAATAACGTTTGCTGTCTTACATATGTTTTAAATAAGTGCGTGACACAACCAAATTAAAAAAATCACATTTTCCAAATACATTTATAATCAAATAATAATAATATACAGTTTCTTAAAACCTATTTGGTTTTCAATGTTACCACTAATCAACCTGTACATGTGACCGATAAATTAAGTAGGTTAACCATGTGTTTAGAACCCCTTTGTTTTATTCTTGATGCAGTCGCAAGTAATATACCCGTGGCGCACGAGTCGGCCCTCACTCTTAGATGTTAATATATATATGAAATATCCTCATTACACCCGGACGGGACTCGAGACACTACCTCATCATCACTGGGAAACCAGACTAAATGAGTTTGATATTTAGTGCCAAACATTGCGGATACTTTAGATAGTTGCATCTCATGATTTAAAGAAGAAAGTTATTTGTAGTATCATGAACATGTCAGGTAATTAGTTAAGAAGGTTTCATTTGGAGCTTTGAAACTTTTTACAAACCTTCAGATGTATCACAGAACTTATTATTTTAAAATATGGTCCACCTCCAAATGATGTTGAAATATATGAGCATATAAACAACCTTGAATGTAGAGTGGAATAAATTAAATGATTTGAATAACTACTGTTAACTAATTTTCAACGACCATTTGATAAAATGCTCACAATTAAAGTGATGTAAATTCGTTTATTCCCTTCACCTTATTTAAGACTTTTTAAACAAATATAGTAATTTGTTATTATGGGAACAACATAATTTTTTAAGCTATTTTCAGATTATTTTCGTGGCTTTAAGGCTCCAGTGCTGTTCTATTATAAGAAACATCGCAGTATGAAGTGGTGGGAAGGTGGTGTTCTTCGGATGGCTCTCTTTAGGTGACTATTGAGTGCTACTGTCCTTCCATGCATGAGACTGCCACCGAAATATCACATTATTTTCAGGGAATATATATATTTGTATTTTTCTCAAAGCATTTGAAAACGACTAGAATATTAACGTCAAGAACCATCTTCTATTGACTTGAAACCCAACTTTTAACTCTCTTTCCCATTTAAGTATTTAGAACGGAATTGAACATGAAGCATGATTGTTTTGATCACTCTAGTTGGTAGAATTTTCTCAAAGTAGGTTCTTATTTTGACTCAAGTTGCTAATACGTCATAGAGGTTATTGGTGATCTTCGAAGATCAAAACGCTGGTAAATATTCTATTGATTTGAAGGACACCAAGGAAAATTATCTAATTAAAATTGAGGGAAAAATTATAGGATATATTTCAACTTGAAATCCAAAGAATATACTTAATCCAAAGAGATATTTGGACTGTAGAAATAACTATTCAAATTTTCAAAGCGTTACCGTGCATCTGATGTACATGAACTGTCATTAATTGTCTAACCAACATATAATAATTCGAGTATTTCATTTGAAAATTATTCAAAACACGATAAACATGATGTACTTTATAGATCTGTACAATGTTTTCATTCTTTCGAAGTGTTTTATGTACTTTGTGGAGTGGCATAATTGAGGACTGCCACACATGTACCTACTGTTATGACATCAGCAAAAAATCAAACCCGACAACATAGATTCGCTGATAAGTTTGGAGATTCCGGATTCAAGCACTGACTCACAGCTGTATACATGTGTAACTAAACATATGGTACACAGTCCATACGTACATTTGAATTATTCCTCGTCTGGCATGACGGATATTACAAATACCGTGAACAGCATCCCGGCGATGGAGGTAGCTCGGCCACGATCCGTTTTGAGCGTTGGCAATAGACAATCGTTGGGGTAGTATTATTGTTGTTATTATTATTATTATTATTATTATTATTAGCACCACGTCTTACTACCCGTTTAGGCTATACGCACTTACGCTAATGTGTAATAGTAAGGTGATTTTGAGATCAAATGTAGGACCTATAGTTTAACGTGGGATCCGAACCACGGTGGAGGCCTGGCATTCCACACATTCACAAGTTTTGATTAATACACGTTTTTACAGAGGTGAAGGAAGAGTTTGGCAATCAGATAAATCTGTGCCGTGGGCTAGGATTAAACCCCGGACCCCCAGCACAGAAGTCCGACACCTTACCCCTAGATCGCCAGGTCACCCTTGGGTGGTCCACCAAACCCCATCCTTTTGAGATTATTCCATTCCCAAATTAATGTGGACATGTGCACTATCATCAAGTCTATTAAGTATGTATGTAAAATCAATAAGAGCACTGGTCAAGACTGATATTTGATTGGGTTTTTTTAGCACCGAGTCTTACTACCCGTTCGAGGTATAAGCCTGTTTAGTACTTTTATTTTTTATATGGATTATTTAACGTGCACTTTCTCAACTGACTGACTATATCAGCACTAAAGAATTTCAAGAGTGCTAGCTAGAGGGTCTGCCAATAGTAACTTCATTAAAAATATGTTTAATGCAGGCTGGAGTGAGTTCAAGTTTTCTCTCGAACAAGACCATGAAAAGCTTGGGTCTTCTTCTACATGACAGTTGATACGTATTTGTATTTTATATAGAATATTTGAGAAAACTGAAAAACGACTGGCTTATTCTATTACAAACTTTGAATATAAACAAGCCTCTATTGAACGCAGAACCACCTATTGTAGACATATAAATATTATAGTGTGTTCGAGATCTGCTGGGAAAAGTGCACCCGGAGGTAAAGGAAATACTTTTAAAATTAATTTGATCTTGGCTTATCTCAGGTTTGAGGGGTTTGTTGCCCACCTTTGCAGTGGTTTCATCAGTTATAGTCGCTACTCTGTTTGGAGGAGGCAGAAAAGCGCGAGCAATATTTAGATTACCATTACATTTTTCTAACTACCAAATTGCCGTATGAATCATATAAGAAAGTCTCACATCACAATTACTGCGAAAATTATTTCTTATAGGGATAATAGAATGAGAGTACAATTTTGCATAAGACTTCAATTCATTGGGCCGTAGTAATCAGGTGGGAGGCAGGGAGTGGACCGTTGGAATCAAGGGATGGCAGATAGACCATTTTAATCAGGTGGGAGGCAGGGGGTGGACCATTGTAATCAGGTGGAGGGGATGGACCATTATAATCAAGTGAGAAACAGGAGGTGAACCATTATATTCAAGTGGGAGGCAGGTCGTGGGCCGTAATCAAATAGGAGGCAGAGGGCGGACCGTTGGAAGCAAGGGGGAAGTCAGGTGGATCGTTGTAGTTTTTGGAAAGAGGGTAATAACGGAATTAACAAACACATACACTAAAAACGAAGATAACAAATAGGTACATACACACGTTATTGTATATCAACTCAAATAATAACTAATACAACCTAATCCAAAGTTCAATGCATTACTCAGTACGTTTTTATTTTAGCTGCGTCTCATTACTCGTCCAGACTGTTCGCATTTATATATGTTAAATAGGGTAGGGATGAGAAAGGTAGAATTTGTAATAAACTTAGCTGCATTTAAATGGAGTGGGAAACCACATTGGTAAAAAGAAACCTCAGTACATTCAGCCAGAGCTCGAACCCCGACACCCCGTCACAGTCTTCCCACATATAATTCACCTAGATGATTTACACATGTACAAGGTTTGGTTGAAATCTACCAATTAGTTCAACAGCTGGAAAGTAGACCATATAGCCAAACTGATAGACACGTAGACAGACCAAATGTTTTAAGTTATTTCCTTGAAAAGAAAAGAAAAAGTCCTATCTTAAAGTATAATTTGTTGAGGAATGCAGATCCATCGATTCAGAAACGTTCCGTTAGAACAAGAACAAAACCAGATAGAGTTTCTGTTTTGATGAACTCTTTGTAAGAAAGCATGACAAAATGAAGATGGAAGAACACGTGTAGCGCGCAAGGCGAAGAACAAGTCTGAATGACGGAGAAACAGGGGTAAAGGGAGGAATTGTTGTGGTCTCCCTGACCTAGGTTACCCCTGCCTGACTGGCTACTGTAGTCTGGAGTAGTGTGGCAGCTCAAAGCCGAACATCTCCCTTCTCCTATTACTCCCACTACATTCGCTTTACCCCTCTTCACAAAGGTGGAGACGGGAAATCTCCTTGGAGACCGATTACTTAAGCAGTGTTGCCATTTTAACTTCTTTACCCAATAGAGCTTTTTTCATAGTAGGCCTGGTGGCTGAAAATACTCAAAAAGCACAAGGCTTTGAGAAATTTGTACTCTAGCTTTCTTCTAACTGGAAACAAACATAATTTGTGTATTATTTGGTACTATTTCTCCCCCCCNAACCGTCCGGGCTCTTCTCATTTAATTACTATAATAGAGGTGGGATGAAGAGTGTATAATTTAGAGGAAATGCACTCACATAGTTTCGAATACTTCCTCCAAAAGGTTGTTGGAAAAAATATCCTCACTATATACCCTGTCGGAATTCAAACCCCGACTTTCTTGTTCCCTGAAGACCAAACTAGGTGAGATTGACGTTTAATCCACCCGCTCATCGATGTGGGCCTACTTTTTCTGGGTTTGAAGTAAAGGAATGGCAATTTAATTTTTCATTAGTGGATCTAAAGATCTTAATGAGTTTAACCGCTAGATTAATTCCCTAGCCCCTGGTATGAATCTAGTTGCAATAGGTTAAGAATAGTGATTCATTCCACTGATGTGAAATGGTTTGATAGCTTTGCTCTTTGTATCTCTATGCGTATTTAAATATCTATTATTGTTAACTGCTAGATGCGTAACTGGTTGAAATTTATCTTACAATACCAATCAAAACCATGCTATTCATAGAAGAAAAATTTAAATGTAAATGTGATCAATTAATTTATACTTTTTCTCTACACCTTGGAGATAAAGTATTGTGATCTTTAAAAAAATCGGACTTTAGATTTTGATAAATGTCGACGTTTCATGACCCCCTGAAACCAAAACATTGGTTTTAGCAATGCCGTCTGTACCTCGTGATAGGGCCAAAACTATTTTACCGAGTGGGCTCAAACTTGGTAACTGGTGTTTTCATAAGGTCCACACGAGGGACTTTTCGAATTGGAAATCCAACCCTAAAATTAAGGGTAGTATACTGAAGGTCAACAAGAAAAAAGAAAGATTTTCTATAAGTTTGCTCTAATGATTTTGATTAAATTTTATATCTTGGCGTTGTTTATCATTATAAATAATATGGAACTTCTAATTTTCTTATGAAATTTGACTTTGAGGATATTTTACATGAGGGAAATTTTCATCATTTCTCCGCAACAATTTGAGATACGAAATAACTTATCACTGTAAAGATGTAGTAGGTAATATTAAAGATTCAAATCTTTTATTTGAAATATATTATTATATGACTAGTATTTTCTGAGCTATAAGCATATATATACTTTTTAATTTAGGTCTTTGAAAATGAATTTGATTCTTATGCTCTTTGTTAGACAAAGATGTTTCTCTTTCTATTCTTTTGATAACAGTATTTCTAGTTCCAATACCATAGAGTAAGTAAGTAAGTAACAGTGTTCCAATACCATAGAGTAAGTAAGTAACAGTGTATACACTTATTATCTTTGGTGTAGCGTTTTTACAGCAATATATAGACCTATTATTTTGTTTCACAAATCCTGCACGTTTTTAGTAAATGTATATTTTAAGATAAAAGTGAGAAAGAGTCTCTGCGATGCACCATACCATTTATTTATGATCGTAAAATTGTGTTCGATTATTAGAAAGTTTGAGGTAAAACTGGAAAAATATCGTTAAAGGGAAATAAATATGTTGCAGTAGGCCTATTAATCTATGGGTTACATTGGTTCTGAATCAAGTGCATGCTCACAGTTTCATTCAATTATATATATATATTTGCCACCATATATTAATAGTTAGTTTCTAACTATGCTATAAGTAACAACAAAATTGGTTTTCCACGTCTTAATACTTATCCAAGCTTCTTTCAAGTGTTTATATATATGCCTCTCATTAAACGGAGAATCTCTCAACAGTAAATTACTTATATAATATATTTTTCATTTTCTATCCAATGCACCCTATCGAAGTGGGGGTCGAAAAGATAGTTCCTTGCTTAAATTGAAATATCGATCAGAGACAAATTATTCCTTCTCACATTTGGACTGCTCAGATGTTTATGAAGCGTGTGCTATTTGCGTCACATTGTAATATCTTATATAAACAGTGTTCTCTCTCTGATAAAATAAATACTATTGTTGTTAACTTTCGTATCAAATGCAAATATACATGGTTGAACCAAGTTGTTGACTATGTTCAGACCTAATATCCCTCTACCCACCAGCCATTTATTCTTCGCTTCCACTTGTATAGTTCGTGATACGTTACTTTGGTTATTTTTTTAAACGCATCAGTAGGCAACTGGAATAAAAAGCAGGCTTATATAGTTTCTACTTACGAGGAGTTTCGGATATCTATTATTACTATTATTTTTATTAGCAGCAATGCGTCTTACTACCCGTTCGGGTTATACGCACTTACGCTAATGTGTAATGGTAGGATGATTGTGAGATGAAATGGAGGACCTACAGTTTAACGTGGAATCCGAACCACGGTGGAGACCTGGCATTCCCCACATTCACAAGATGTCTTGTCAGAGGTGAAGGAAGGGTTTGGTAATGAGATAAATTTGTGCCGGGATTTCGGATATCGAATACTGTCTTCGTGTCCTGAAGGTAGTTCTTCTAAATAGCTAGACACTTTCCCTTCACACAAATTTGGGTACATTTTCTCCAAATTCTACCTTATTTAACCTTACCCCACTAGCGTATTTAAGTGTGGGTAGCCCATATCGATAGTAAGATAGGAGGGACGAATAAAATAATATTTATCTAAAACCTAATTCGTTGGCCACATTGTTTAAGGCATTACTCTCGCAAAAGATTGGATTATTCGTGACATAGAGATCGGGGTTCAAATCCTGATCGAATATCTGAAGGATTTTTTCCCCTTAATGGTTTAATGCTTTCCCTCCACCCAGTTTAGTATACACTTCCTCTAAATCAAACCGTAATCCCTAACTTATAAACGTAATCTGTACATAATATGTGTAGCTTGAACAGGTAGTAAGATGTGGTGCCAAAAAAATTTAAGTTTATATTCTCGCGCTGAATGGGTTTTGTGTTTTTTTATTTAGTGCCATTGTGCACATTGCACAGGTGTGGCCAATGACCAGTAAAGTCAGAAGTTGCTTGAAATTCGAACAGTGCTTTAATTTTTCTTCTATTGCGAATCTAAAAGAAGTAAAATAATTTATTCATAGGCGTTACTAAATCACGTGACTTATCCTAAACTCGATTTGGTATTAAATTACCAGAAAATTCATGTAGGAATGCTTAAAATTTCTTAGCATTAGCTCGAATGCCAACATGTGTTGTATAGTTAGTCAAAAGGCTACTAGAATACATCTTTATTGCAGTAGCATACACACGTTCAGTCAGATTCAAATAAGAAGACACTTTTTTGAGAGCTACAAAATTTACCAATACAATTTTAATATATTTATATGTCAAGTCGTGTGATCTGTAGCAGCTGCTTTTGATAGAGCATGTCAATAGCTACAAAAAAGATACTGATATTATGATAAAACCATTGCTTTTTTCTAGAAAAATAGATGGGTATACCTTTTTTTTTTTTCATGTATTTAACGCTGTTTCTTTGTCTCAAAATCAACAGGAAGTCCACATTTTCTCCATTTGTTCATTTGACTTAGTAGAAACTAAGAATGAAACAGCAGTCAATTAAATTAAGATTAATAAATTACTTCTTCTGGGTCTTCAAATTTCTTTCTTTTAATCATTGGGGCTGAGAAAAAATGTGTTATTTTCTTCATTTTATAAAGAAATATATTTATGTATTTCGGCGATTTAATTACGATACATACCCGATTTATATGTTAAATTAGCAGATTAAAATCTACTTAAATCAGAAATCGCGGTAAAGCTCCACTAACAGCCAAATACGCCTTGTTAACGTTATGACTGCACCACAACCATATATAATAAAGGTGAGGTAATATGTTGTATCAATTAAATAAAACTTCATTATATTACTATTAATTAGATAAAACTTAATTGATACTAACTAGCCTTAACATTGAGTAAAACACTTATTGATAATACTTGTTAAAGTTGAAGACTAGATCATCTGCCTATTACTGTATATGGTTGATTTCAGAATAATCTCGCCTAACTATTTTGTTAGAGGTACATAATATTACGTTTCTATTAGATAAAATCATTATAATCCAGATTCACTAGTAGTTTTTCCCACATACATTTTTATTATATAATTATTTTCCTATCTCTCTTCCACGCTAATTTAGGTACATTTCATCCAAAGCTGTTAGTAACCCCTATGTTGGACGTACTGTTTTTTTATTCTTTTTAGCACCGCATCTTACTGCCCTTTCGGGTTATATACACATATCTACTAATTATGCTCATGTTTTAAGGATAATAAAGGTTTAATTAAGAGAAAACATCCTCATTTGCGGGGCTGGAGAGTGGAAAACCATCTAATAAAAACCACCCTCAGAACACCTCACCAGGACTTGAACCTCAATCTCTCCCTCATCAGCAGTCCAGTTTATTGCTAGAGCTATTCCTTAGAGTCTAGGGGTTCTTAACCAGTGGTATCCATAACTCTTACGGGTATGGTGGACACGGGCTCCAAATAATGGGGGTAAGTGATTCGATCTTTACCTCAATTGTCTATGTTTTGATAGCGCAAAAATAACAGCAAAATTCTTCACTAGTTAAAGTTAGCTGATGTACTTGCGATTTGCCGTTTTTCTCTATTAAATATGTTAAAATCTTTGATTTAATTTCAGTTGTTCTTTTTCTAGCTATTCACATTCCACAATGTAAAGTAAAACCAAGCTATTGACATGTTTTGAAGTCCTGCTGGAGGGGGACATATTGGGCAAACTATTGGGGGTATGTAATCGTAAAATGGAAAACCCCTGACCTTAGATCATGCGGCCACCGAAGCGGGTAGCCTGTTTGTAAAAAAAACTCGTCTCAGAAATACTAACCAGTCAAAAAACATGTTTTTCGATTATATTGATAAACACACTTGTACATGGGAATCTAACTTGAGACCTTTAACTTTGTGCGCCAATATTCTACCACTGGGCTATCCTGGGATCGCCCTGCATTCTTCACACATATTTTAAATCAGAGTCTGTTATGGACGTGTGGATATCATCGGCTACTAAAATCTATCATTAATATCACAGCCACCCGCCTCGGTGGCGTAGTTGGCTAACGCGCTTGTCGTGTTGAGCTCGACTGCTGAGGATGGGAAGATCGAGGTTCGAATCTCGGACTCCCTCCACGCAAATGCGGGTTCACTTCCTCTAATTCAACCTTCCCAATTCCTAATCCATTAGAGTAATTAGTACTTAAATCGTACAACCCGAACAGGTAGTAAGACGCGGTGCTAAATATTATTATAATATCACAGCCACTGGTGACTCAAATGTGGCTTTATACTGCCAATAGTACAAATACATTATACATTCTAAAAACATAATATGTAAGAAAGCAACACTATACAATCAAATATATATGAAAGACTAAGCTTGGGGGATGAATGATTAAAAATCAACAAATCAGCCGTATCTATCATATTCGAATAAAGAAAAGAGCTATTCCAAGACTAAAAATGTTGATCTGGTCAGCATCCGTTGCGTGTTCAACTCCCGATGTGTAAAATAATGAGTGTTCGACTGGACTTCCACTTGGCCCACTGTATATTTTATGAATGTAAAAGTACCTGACTCTAGGGCTGGATCTCACCCTTAGCCCCTCCAAACCCCATTCTTGATAGGGTTTGAACTGACCTAGTACTATGCGCTTCAACCTCGCATGTCAAATACACGCCCTGCGAATACCAGGCAGAAAGGAATGGAGGGAAAAGTGAGAGAGAGAGAGAGAGAGAGAAGAGGCTTGGTAAAGATTAATGAATCCTAGCACGTCCTGTTCTCTCCTGCTTCCTTGTCTGGTCAGAGGAAGATAGCCTTCCAAAGTTAATAGTGCCTTGACGAAGTTATTTTGAACAAATAGCAAACACCACTTTATAGAAATTTATCGCTGTCAATTTAAATCACATCAATAAATTATTTGGAATATATAAAACGATACTATTTTGATGAGGCCAAATGAACACATTTATGGAAGCGTAGGAAATATGTATTTTACCTTTACTATTATTTTTATTTTATTTAGCACCACGTCTTACTACCCGTTCGATTTATACTCTTCAGTAATTATTACGCTAATGTGTTAGAAATAGGGATGATTGAATTTAGAGGAAGTGAACCTGAATTTGCATTGAAAGGAGAGTGGAAAAACATTTAAGAACTCCACTCCCCAAGTTTACCCGACCGAGATTTGAACCTTGATCTTCCCATCCTCAACAGTCTAGCTCAACACGAATCTAGCACGTTAGTCAACTACGCCACAGAGGCGGGTACTTTTAGTAAAGTATTCATATAGTCATTATAAGTATTTAACCGATTTCAAATAAGGAGTTGAGCCAGGAATATATTTGCTAGCAATACTAACCGCGTGTGTTCACGGTGAAGTCCGCCACATGTATCAAGAAAGTTTTGATATATCAACTTTTTTCTTTCAGAAATTTAACGCATTTTCAAGCGTAATAATTAATAATAGTTTACTGAATTTTATAAGACCCCGTAAGCTACTACCTACCCTAGGCTTTGGGAAGAAAAACAAACATTAATTTTTAATACTACTTTCCAGTATTAGGGGTAGGAGTTCAAAACATTAGAACACCTTTATTGAGAATAACGCTGGTAGTTTAATAGCAGAGTAATAAATGTGAACAGTAAACACAAAGAAAAATGAATTAAGTTTAGAAACCAAATAAGTAAGTAATCAAGATAGTATATTATAAGACATTGGCCTATAAAGGTGGAGTTCAGCAGGGTATGGACATACTCCCCCTGAAAATACATGTATCATGTGTATGTGGGGGCTCACACATACGTACATATATATTTAATGAAGAGTGTATTTGAAATGAGCTTCCATTAGCAAAGAAGGATATGGAAATCACACGTGAAAAAAATCCCTGATAATTACGTTTGGTCGAGGGTTTGTACACCCATCACCTTGACAACAGTGAGTCAATCCAAGTTATCTTAACACCTTTGATCACAATACCACGATTGTAAGTTTTAGGTTGGTTTGAAATACGAGTATCATCAACTTCAAATAGATTTTTAAATAATACTTTCTAAATTTTCTTATTTCAAGAAGAATACATTTTAAAAGTTAATAAAAATGTAGAGATGATGTGCATATGTGTATTGGCCTAAATAAAATGAAGTATTTTTTTCATCAGTTAATGTATATTAACTGTATTAAATTGTGTATATTCACTCCACAATTTGAGAATGAATCTGCCATTTGGCTCATTTATGAATGAAGTTTAACACCCTGGATCTAGTTCATAAATTGTTCAGCTAACATTATTATTTTTTATCAACTTGACAATCTCAATTAGGAGAGTGCGATAAGGCATCTTTCACTTCGAATGCAGTTCGAATCAAGTTTGAATGAAAACGAGTTTTTTTCGAGTTCGAGTAGTATAAAGTAATATTTGTACAATAAATATTTAAATTGAATGTCTGCAATACATCCATGCATAAACCAGAAATAAGTATAAACATAGCTTTTTTAGAAAGAGATTTTTTTTGGTGGACAAATTTATAATTGCATAAATTCGA
This sequence comes from Timema shepardi, assembly GCA_902151425.1. Classification (NCBI taxonomy): domain Eukaryota; kingdom Metazoa; phylum Arthropoda; class Insecta; order Phasmatodea; family Timematidae; genus Timema; species Timema shepardi. Next base: position 224,617 of record CABFVX010000404.1, read on the forward strand.
ATTTTTAAAAAATTTCAATAAAACTGAGAGATTTGTATACAGTTAAACAAAAGGAAACTTTCAGGAACTCTATTTTCAAAGAAATTATATCTTAAAATTGAATCAAATTAATTAAACTAGGAATGTTCCAGTAAAAATCGAAAAATTCCAAGTAAGCCTACTTAAATGTTTTGAGTTTTGTAAAAATCTTGATTTGCGCTTGAACAGTTACAAAAACTCAACTCTAACTCGAGTTTTCGAGTACTCACAAGCCCTTAAAGTTTATTATAATACATTAATAAATTAATAGTTTATACTAATATGTCAAAATAATTATATATTTCACTAACGCATCTGCGAAACAAGGGCTATTTTACTCTAATCTATCATTCAACATTAAAACACACAATACTTTGGTAATAAACTATACTAGAGTGTGTGTGTATAGAATATTAAGATTGTAACATTTTATCAAACCATATTATTAATTTCCAATGACCACGTTTAATTGGGTACATTCAACGTTTTAGTTAAGGAAAAACCACCTCACATCATTCCCAACACCCTACCCACCCCCAACACATTATCTAAGCTGTCTAAAAAAATTGTTAAACATTTTTGTAATTTATTTATAACGTCAACTTTTTAGTGAACTCGCCATATTAAAATGTATTTTTACACCGTTGTTCTCCTAACCTTTTACAAACTATCATTCTAGTGTATCGTTCAAGAAATAAGCAGTGTCATCCGTCTCAATGGCCACAAGGTCTAAGGTGCTATTCCTGCAATAAATGAGACTGCCGATGACAGGGAGATCGTGATTTGATCCCGGTAGGGATTACTGAAGGTGGTTCTTCCTAGATGGTTTCCCACTACCTCTCCACGAAAGTGCGGTTATACGTTCTCTAAATTCAACCTTCCTTATCCCTAACACATTATTATAATTAGTATATAAGCGAATAACCCAAACGCGTAGTAAGACGCGTGCTAAGAAAAGGTTTTCTTGGATAAACTAATGAAAATTCGATAAATATTTGTCTCTAAAATGAATTCAAGGTTACGTGTTTTCCTTGCCAGAATATTAGGGCGTCTTTGGGATATTCATTTCCTTATATCCGATTAGACCAGTGATTCACTGAGAATAGTTATTAAATAATGATATAGCTAAGTACTCTGACTGTTTCTCAAAAATATCCAGGCCTCTCGCCTAAACTTCAGAATAACCCTTAGTTAAACAATAACTGATTTAAATTAACCTTACTAAGGTAATGATTTCAGTATATTTGTTACGGGTAATGTGCGAAATCTGGATAATGTCGTGATTTACCGGGAGATGTCAGCATTATCCAAGTGCAGTGGATAAAGTCAGAAATAGAAATTAATTTATTTCATTTTTGACATTGTCCAGATAATCTCGACATTAATCAGCAAGACTTGGATAACGTTGAATACTATTTGTAAAATACGGATTATATTTTTGAAATTCATTTTGATCTATGAAATTGAATTGTAGCAATGCACTAACATTCAAAAAGCCTCGTTTTGATTCATTCTTTTCCACTAACCTAAACTAAGCAAACGTAGCCTAAAATAACCTAATATAATCCAACCTAACCTAATCTAACTAACCTCAACCCTGAAATTTTGACATTATTCAAGTGCGGGTGAATAAGGTCAATATTAAGACGATAATCTACGAAAAACATTATTTAATCCCCTCTCATTTAACATTATCCACGTATATTGGATAATTTCAACATTATCTGAACAATATTGATTTTATCTAAGTTAGAACTTTATCCCTGGCATAAATACAGCTAAATGTGCTTAAAGTGATTATTAAAGTTATGACTTATCGCATTACTAAATATCTTGATTTGTGGTCAATTGAATGATTGATTTTCGTTACACCAAAAATTGGGCTTCTCTATTAAAAGCTAGTAAATTTAACGTTCTTGGTTCAAAAGGGTATCGAAATAATTCCAATTTACGTGGGTTAGTGCTATGAATAGAAAACGAACAAATAAGATGTATATATAACTAATCCTGTAGACCTACTTGGTATCAAGTTTTTAAATTAAATAAATACTATGGTACTAATCATACATAATTTCTCAAACTATATCATAGTTAGCGAAAAAAAACTAAAACATAATATATAAGTAGACTATTCCTTGATAGGTTTTCTTTAGAAAAACAAATAACATTTTGATAATAATATGAAATAATCTTCAGATTAATTTTTAACCAAATGCTTATAGCTATATTTAAAGTATTTCTAAATATTAAAAAATCAGTCTTCAATAAACTTTTAAATGATTTTTTTGGATAAAAATTAAAATGGATGTTTCTTTATCATCTAAAATACTATTTAGATACTAATTTTGAACGAAAACGTTTAAACCTTTTCGAAAAGTTTCAAATTTTCAAGAATAATTAATCAGTAAGCTCCCCTTAAATTAATGTCCACTCTAAAACTGGTATACTGTGTTATTTGTCTTGTTAAATACTCCCCTGATATTTTAATTTAGGTGAAATTGTTGGAACAAGTTTCAAAAAAATTTGAATTTTAAGAATTTACTTACTACTTGGAGGGCTAGAATAAAAATCTTACAATGCACAGGTTATGAGGTCTCAAATATTAAATACCAAACCATTGAATATTATATTATATTATAAATATTAGGCTAGAACAAAATACACAGAACTGTTTCAGGTAGGTCTCAAGGACAAATAGACAGTCAGACATGAAGACAAACACAATTGAAAATACTACTTTTTTGGGATAAAAAGGATATAAAATATTTAGACTTTAATGAAACTTTTAAAGAATTTTCGTATTCCAAAGGTAAAATTATTCGCAATTACAATACTTTTTCTCGTTTATAATTAATTGAACGATACCACACAAGCACATAATTTTTTTTATATTGTCTATTATAGTTAAGAATAAAATTTTTAAGAAAACGATTTCAGTAAATTACTCTTTGATAATGTTCACTCGTAGAAACAAACACATATTTTGTTAATCATAAAAAGCTCTCTTCATATCAAAAATAGTTGATGAAGCCGTTATTTAAAATATTTATAATTTTCAAATTATAACATAATAACAATTTCTAAAGCATAACAGCAAGCAGAAAATCAGAACAATGTAAATTTAAATATTCGAGGCAAAGGCTCTACAGGATGAATTAGTTATACGAAAGTTCCTTAATCAACTCTCTGAGTTTGGCTTTTGTCTTTCTATAAAATTCGAATTCGATAGTAGTATTAATGTGGTTATTATTGTTAAAAATAATAATATATTTTAAATTATATAAGATAATTCCAGGACAACCTATTTTTCTAACTAGGCGTATACTTTCACGTACTTCATTAATATTCATCCTGGAAGGAATATCCCTATTGGCATTTTGGTAAATAAGCCAAATAATGTTTTGAATAAAATTACTTTAAGATCAAAGCAAATGCTGTGTCATTGTAGGATTAATTTTAGAATGGTTTAATAATTTTGATTTTTTCAAACTTTAAAACTGGTTGAATAAAACCTAATTACATTAACTTGTAATAGCTTAGATTGATTTGCCTATACGTCACAGTTAGACAATGGGGGCTGCCTATGCATCTGAAGAAGTGGCAGGTATGTAGATTAAATATTGTTAAACATTTTAATAGTACATAAGTTTGGTGTTTACTGGGATATAAATATGTTGCATTTTATATTTAAAAAAATCATAGTTGCAAGTTGAAATATCTTTATTTAGAAATTCCAAAAAACCAATTTGACTTAAATATCCAGGAAACAAAAGATAGCTAGTATAGGAGCATAACATGGATATTTATAAATCTAATGAAGTCATTATTTTTAATTGGGGGGGGGGCGGGGGGTGGTCACCACAAAAATTTTAATAGGATTAGTATTTTCCTCCTACATTGTTTATTCTACTGATGAACTGCTCCACCCCAGAACTTTACAAACCCACTTGATTTCTGACGTTTATGAATTTGTACACTACGCATTCATTCAAAGTTCATCAGAAAAGAAACTCACTCACATGGACGCCTATTTTATGAGCACTATAAATAAGAAGTTCAATGCGTGTATTGCCAATAGTGGTGTTAAAGTGTGTGAATAACGAAATTTATCATGGCAGCTTTTGTGTTCTCTATGACTATATCCTAGAACATTTTCATCACCATCAACTTCTTTTACATACTCTGTAATTTACTTGTACTTGATTTTATTTCAGGTGAAAGCTAGGAAAACCATCTGGAGCATTTCGTATGGGCTTAGATTCCTAAATAGATCAATGTAACTAATAATGGGTTACCTTACTAACCTAGAATACATGTAAAACGTGTTAAATAATGAGATCGGTTATCGACATGTGTAATATGAAGCTGGACAGGTGGGATGGCGGGATATTTCCATTCTTCTCTCTAGGGGGCTGACTAGTGATTCCAGGTCCTTTATTTGGGTCAAATCTGGTGAAACATCCTTCCTTTCTCGTGTATTAGAAACTTTAGTTAGTGTGAACTACCACTGGAGAGTGATAACATAATTAATCCCAGTAGAGCTCTCTCATTGCCACAGTGTTTGAATGGAATTCTCAGCTATGATTAAGGAAGTCTGGACTTGGGTTTCTTAATGCTGTCGAATGTCAAATTGTGATGTATTTCCTAGAATTCACCTTAATTAATTCTTATCAAATAATGAGTTTAGGGTATCTCAAACAGGAAATAAGACATCCAACTGACCAAAATATACTAACCCAATCGACTGGGGGCGATTTCCCCTTCTCTCTAGGGCGGGTGCTGGTTAATTTCCTATTGTCTTCGCTTGAAATTATGCTTTAAAATTTTTATTTATATATCACCATGTGCACCCGCAGAATTTTTTCCAGGAGGGGGGGGGGGCAAATTATAATCCTCCACCCACACACCTGGAAAAACTTCTGCTAGGCATTGGCATTATATAATTTCACTGTAAAAATACTAAAAATACAGCAGCACTTGATATCCTTAGTTTTCTCTGTTCTCAGGCTAGAAGATTATTAGTAAATGTTGACAATTGTTTAAAATTTAGTTACAGGTTTTATTTGGCAATGTATCTAGTATATTTGGTGTTTAAATACCATGATTGTAAATCTGTTAGTTGTTAAATGTTGGGAAAAAATTGGTAACAAACTAGACGATACAAAAATATTAAAAATTGTTTTCTTATCAAATAAAATATAATCTAAGGAAGGGGGGGGGGGGGGGCAAGTGTCTCGCCTTGCCTGTTACTGCGGGAGCCTATGTCTAGCACATATTACTTGTTGTCAAAGATATCTATACAACTAATCTAATTGGGTAGAAATGAAGAAGGTAATATTATAAAATCATATTCCCGCATTTGCGTATAGAAAATTTGGGAAAATACTTTGAAAAGAAAAAACTTGGTAACCTGGGAGAGATTTAACCCAGATCTACCCGTAATTGTAAATAGGGAGTTGAATGGGTCTAACATTTAGTTAAAGAGCCCACCAATGTGCTCCTTGTTTTAAAACGTTTAGGAGAGACCGAAGAAAAATGGCGTACGTGGAACAGCAAACTACTTAGCTATAAAGCAGCTAGACATCTTTTTTAAGGACATAACTATAGCTCTGTAATCGTGATGTGATGCAAGGGCTTCTTTGGTCTAAAAATTTTGGGAGCCCCTGCTCTTGGGTACCAGGAAATGAGAGAAAAAGTACTGAAAGGACAGACACCACATGGTTTTTATTTGTGCATTTTATTCCTAGTCTCTAAATTTTTGTGAAACTGGATTGTTTTACATTTTTGGGATAAGTCACACATCAAAGTTATTCCTACCTACATCGTTGGGCATGCAGTTGTTGGGGTTTGAATCCTGGCTGGGTGTGAAAAGGTGGTGATTTTTCAATGACTTAGCACTGACCTTCCTACAAATACTGACGTATTTTCTCCAAGGTCTGCCTTCCCAGGGTCACCAGTGAATCTGTAAACCTTGAAAATCTTTAAAAAAAACTGTAAATGGAAAAGCCCTGGAGAAACTGTGAAAAAAAAACTTGAATTTGCTTCTAAAACCTGGAATTTTTATTATAATAGTTTATTAATCCTTCATTTTAACTAATAGTTTATGTTATGGCAGAACGTATTTCTTATTTGAGCCAGAGAGGCCTTGATACATCTCCATTATAGTTAACTAAACCTCACATCAAAAGTGCTGTTCCTATCCTAAGATATCAAAACACTACTTCTTACTGTTTTAGCTGGGGTGGCATATTCTTTATATAAAGATAGCAGGTGTATTATTGAGTTGAGGCCGAAAAACGGACAGAGAGAGAAAGGTTGAAGAGGCGTAAACAACTAGAAATTCAAGCATTATTGTCGAAAAAGAGCAAAATGTTTAGCTAAAGCAGATAAAATAACTGGTAGCATTAAAAATTCAATTGCAAATTTTAATGCATAAATTTTGAAGTCTTTCTAAATTTTAATTCAACTTTTAATTTTTACTTTAATTAATTTCTTTAAAAAATATGTTTCGCTGATAAATTTTTTTATTTCAATTTGAAAGCTGATAAATAAATATATGCATTAAAAAGATCCTTAAGAAATATATAACTAGATGTACATGTTGACCTAATTCAAGACAAATACCACAAGTGGCCCTAATTAATCACACTTAAAGTGTCCCCGAGTGTTGACCATCAACAGTTTAATACAGTCGTCAATAAAAACAAATCACCAGTAACTTGGTTGAAAATGTAACAATAAAATATGACTATTTACTAACTTAAGAATTAAGATATCCACAATTTTAACAACGTTTTTTTAAATTCTTTTATTTCATGTCCCTCATTTCATGGAATGACCCATAAGATATAAGTATTGAATAAAAAATTACCATATGGACCTATTTCACTTTTATTATTTCTTAGCCTAGTTTACAAGCTTTTGTGTTCAAGTTTACATTGTGTTAATAAAAAAGCCCTTTACCCAGGATTAGTAAAATTTCACTATTACTCTTCACCAATTAACAGGGGGATATGTGGAATTCAGCCAAGACATAAACCTGGAAAAAACCTTTAGTTTGAAAAGGCCAAATCACTGGTCACCCTGCTTCCTCATCATGTCATCCATCCTCCCAGAGATTATTTGTGAATATCCCGGACTTGCAGTAAGTAGCATGAAAAAAAGAAAGAGTTAATCTTGACGACGTTTCATCTATGTTTCATCAAGTATTTTTAGTCTAAATATGAAGAAAAATTATGTGACTAAAATATTAATAATAAATATAAAAATATAAATATTTAGCACCGTGTCTTACTACCCGTTCGGGTTATACGCTTTAAGTACTAATTACTATAATGGATTAGGAATTGGGAAAATTGAATTAGAGGAAGTGAACCCGCATTCGCGTGGAGGGAGAGTGGAAAACCATTTAGGTAAAACCACCCTCGGTTCACCCGACCGAGATTCGAACCTCGATCTCCCCGTCCTCATCAGTCGAGAATATTAATATTAATATTATTTACTTGTTTACCTGTTGATATCGATATAACTTATCGTTTAAAGACCTTAAAAATTTGGAATACCAAAATCCGACCTTGATTAACTGTAGCCGTATTATGATACTACTGGGGTTAATGGTGATCTCACACGCTCATCATAGATTATGTTATAAAATATTGAGTGAGCTATGCGCAAGGCACGGATGAACCTAAATAGTCTAGACTCTAAAGGTAGACAGTCTTGACACCCTAAGCCAAAGGTAACGGTTTCTATTCCTGTAATAAGATGTAATATTTCAACTATTTTGTAAAAATGATATAATGGTGTTTTTGGTTGATTTTGAAAGTAGGTGAGTTGATTCAACTTTTTGCTACAGTAGGGTTTCTCAACCCATCTCCTGTGAAGCCGGAATCCTAATTAACTTGATTACATGATTGACCTTACTACCATTAATTGATATAAGACCCACTTTGTTGGCCACGTAGTCTAAGGCGCTACTCTCGCAATAAGCTATATTGCAAATGACTGGAAGATTGAGTTTCAAATTTCGGTCGGGTGGACCGAGATTTTCCAAAAACAGTTTTTCACTCTCGCTCCACGCAAATGTGGATAAACTTCCTTTAAATATATCCTTCCACATCCCTAAAACCATAGACGCAATTGATACATAAACGTATAAACCAAATGGGTAGTAAGATGTGCTGAAAAAAATCAATTTACACCCTAGCTCAGCTCTTATTACATCTACAACACAGAATGACACACAATGGACAAGCCTCCCTATAATCGCCAATCTAGACAAGATGAAATTGACGTTTAAATAATGGTAGCATTTTTTTAAATCAGGACAAAAAACTAAACATGTAATGTATATATATGTTACAAAAAAAAGCGAAATAGAGTCATTAAAGGATAAAGGGAGAGAGAGAAATGATCGTTGAAACAGAAAGACTAATTATTAATACTCCTTTTTAATTGCTAATTCAAGTTAGCACTGATTTACATGTATTGTGTCAGGAAAAACTTAGTTTTTACAAACACATAAATAAATTAAAGTGTTATCTTTTCTCTTCTTTATTAATTGATTATACATAACTTTAGTATGTAAGTTGCAAATCACTTAAAACTAATACTTTAGTACTAAAGTTCTAATAATACTGAGCATTAAAATAGAAAAAAATTAAGGAACAAATAATAGATAATATCAAGAAATAATTTTGAGGAACTGAAGTAAAACGATGGTACTTTCTTCTCTTTTCATTAGAATTTGTACACATCCTATATTAGATAATGACCTCTTGTTCTAGCAGTGTTTAATCCAAAATAATTTATCGAACTACAAAAGCAGTACTTTTGGAAGTACTTGTTTAAAAACCAAAACCTGTGGGTGTAATACCACCTAGGGCAACAGGACATTACCCCTAAAACAGAACTTTCCTTAAAAAATCCGTACCGATTTTGGTCACTCTAGGTATAGTCCACTTGTCCACATGTGCGTGTGAATCCAATGTAAAGTGAATAAGAAATATAACACCTCTTGGGGAATGATTATATCATCATTTACCTTAGCCACTCTACAGCATTTATATATGGTTTAATATGAGGACATTCGGTGACCTGGGGGTCTAAAGGTAAGGTGTCAGACTTCTGTGCTGGCGGCCGGGGTTCAATCCTCGGTCCCGGCAAAGATTTATCTGATTACCAAACCCTTCCTTAACCTCTGACAAGACATCTTGTGAATGTGAGGATTGCCAGGCCTCCACCGTGGTTCGGATTCCACGTTAAACTGTAGGTCCTTCATTTCATCTCACAATCCCCCTACCATTACACATTAGCGTAAGTGCGTATAACCCGAACGGGTAGTAAGACGCAGTGCTAATAATAATAATAATAATAATAATAATAATAATAATAAGAGGACAGCCATACATACATTTTTTTTTTATAATAAGTAGCGTAATCACGTTAGTTGGAAATTCATGGGGATTTCAAAGGATTATTTATTATTTAAATCTCTAAAAATGTGACATGATTTTTAAAAATTTAGTTCATCTTTCATATCGGGTGACCTGGTGGTCTAGGGGTAAGGTGTCGGACCTCTGTGTTGACGTCCGGGGTTCAAACCTGGGTCCCGGCACATATTTATCTGATTACTAAACCCTTCCTTCAACTCTGACAAGACGTGTATTAATCACAACTTGTGAATGTGGGGAATGCCAGGCCTCCACCGTGGTTCGGATTACCACGTTAAACTGTAGGTCTTCCATTTCATCTCACAATAACCCAACCATTACACATTAGCGTAAACGCGTATAGCTCGAACGGGTAGTAAGACGTGGTGCTGCTGCTGATGATGATGATGACGACTTTGTGTATGTAACGTGTTGGCTTGTGTACTGAGTGACGTCAAACGCTCAGCCAGTCAGATGTCTTTCTCCATCTGGCACCACCTTTATATAAAGATGTATGGTCTGCCTACAATTAAGTTCCAGTGATCAGATGGTAGTAGGATGGCGGACTAGGTTGCTTAATGTGTATATCGACTCGTGTTCATTTGGGTAAATGTAGGTCATAATACTTAATAAACGTATACTATTATATATTTGACCATACATTAATATGGTTCTAATTTTGAGTAAACATATATATATTATTCGTATTTATTATTTTCATTATGGCTACAAACATATTATTGTTCATATTATTGCATCTTTAATAATTAAACATTTACTTTTGTATAACAAACATTTATATTTAGCTATGCGTAAAACCTGAACAGTTAGTAAGATGCGGTGCTAAAATATTTTTATATATAAATATATACATAATATATATTTATATACATAATATATATTTATATACATAATATATACTTTTAGTTTGGTACACCATAGAAAGGAAATTTGGAATTGAGTATTCTGCTTAGTAATATAAATAATAATAGTACTAGTTAAAAAATGTTGTATATTATTAATTTATTTTCCTTGATTATACTTTTAATGTTTTAAAGGATGTCAACATTTCTGATCATTGTGTTAATTTTGTCTCTTGATACGTGCATATTACTGTGTGTTATTGTTGGGGAATTTGGGGGCTTGTGGTTATTTATTGATGTTTGAGTAAAAATCGTTAAATAAAAAGATTTTATATGATCAAGGGTCATCGTAACAGCCTTTAACTATGGTCAAGATATATACATACACAAGAATTTTGTTAGTCCGAAATAAAGGGGCTCTATGCTTGTTCATAAATGAAAGTTTGGATTAAGCTGGAGTATACGGTTATACATTATTTACACGAATTTTAAATTATATTTGTATGAGTTTAATACAATTTTCATTTAGTTAACTGATGTGTAACACGTAATATGTACTATAATTCCTTTTAGTTACAGGAAAACCCATTTTGTTGACTACACCATGTAAATAATAAGTGTTTATTTTCAGATATCACTGTTTTTAACAATCTTTTGACATTATTTTGACTTTTTGCGTGTTAACTAATAAAATATATTTCATTTGACTACATTTTTTTTCCTCTCTATTCTCCGTAAAGAGTGTTCAGGTCATCTGGAGTTTTGGACTACTCTAGTTAGGTAAAGCGGGGCCTTACTGTATATAAATTACTGTATAAATATATATATATATATATATATATAAATATTTTGCTCTATGAATTTGTTTCTGGTCTACATCACTCCTAGCCCAGTTTGTGGAAAATTAGCCAGTACAAATGTGCCGTTGGTCAAGGGAAGCCCGAATGTAATAATCGTACATCCTTTCCGTAGAAGATCTTTCAATGTCCCAATGTGATTAGGTGATGATGATAGTTAATATGAGGGTGTGAAACCAGTGGAAACTCTTAGACCTATCTTAAGCATAACTTAAGCCTAATTAACTAAAATCAGGTGACCATTGTAATAATTACTTATCGGGAAAGCTACCCATCGTACCAGCCAGGAATGGAACTAGGCACCCTAATTTTTTTAGCCAGGTGCACTGACCACTATACCATTGGGCTAGCTGTAGGCAAGATAGAGAGAATAATAATTACCAAAATTTTCACTCTTATCATTTAATCTACCATTTGAAATTCTGGTAATGAAGCGCACACACACACACACACACACACACACACACACACACACACACACACCTCTCTCACA
>CABFVX010000404.1:236551-300798 GCA_902151425.1 Timema shepardi
CACACACACACACACACACACACACACACACACACACACACACACACACACACAGGTATTTATAGAAAGTTTTTTTTACATTCACTCATTCAACAAAAAATAGTGATATATTCCTAAAACATTATAAATGTTAAAGGGTTCGACATTTACACTCACAATATATACCGCCTCAAACAACATACTTCATAGGAAACCCATACAACAAAAAACTTAAATTTATAAAAAAAAAATCTACAACATACATTATGTATCTGGTGTCGAGTTTATGCAAGGTATTTTACTATACAAAAGAAGTGATATTGAAAAGTATTTACCTGCTTCATTGGCCACACGGTTTGAGGCATCATACTCGTATTAGACTAGACTTCTGAATACAGGGAGATGGGGTTCGAATCCCATTTATGTGTACTCAGGGTGGTTTTCCAAAATGGGTTTGCATTCTCCCTAAGCGCAATTGCTGGTACACGTCCTCTATATTCAACCTTCCTCATCCTTAACTAATTAGCATGATTAGTACATATGCGTATAATCTGAAAAGGTAGTATAACGCGGTAAAATAAAGTCTTCACATGAACTAAGTGAATCATATTTCAAAGAAAAATGTACTAACTAACCCAGTACAACACCAACCAAAAACATTATTCCCAATCAGAGTAAAGTTATAGTAGGCTGAGGGCTAGTGGAAGTTATATTGTATACATATTTAAATATAGCTTACTATTAAACAAGGTGCATCCTAGTAGTTTCTATGATTACTTCTTTTTTTCACCCCGTCTATGTCTTACTACCCATCAGGTCTGTACTCATTTTAACTACGCGAATAAGACAGCACTCAGAAAGGCCCGATTCAAATAAATATATATTAGATAGTATAAAGATAGTAGTAATTCATTAGTTAAATACTCTTAGCTAGGATTCAAACATTGATCTGCCTCTTACCATAAAACCAGACTAGATGAGCTGATCTTTGGTCTGCCTGCCCACTTAAGCAAATTCTTGATCACTTCTTACGCATTGTTCAGAGTATTCTGAGATTGTATTTATTTAAATAAATATCAACATAACACCCGCAACAATGTTTACGTGGTCTAGGGAGTCAGACTTATAATAGACTGGCTTTAAGCTAACTGGAAGGTTAAAGTTAGAATCTCAGCCAGGTTCATTTATGGTGTTTTTCCACATGTAGTTTCTTACTACACCTCATACTACTCGCTCGTGATTCGAGCTCCGATCTCACAAAAACTGGCAAACCAGATTAGAAAATTCTGACATGTAGTCCACGTTCCCTCCAATGTGGGCTACTTCTTACTCCATTCTATTTTCAGAACCTGTTTCTCATTTATCTTGCTTTAAACTGAACAATACTTACTTTAAATTCTTTTATAATAAACAATTCCCCTCACTTTGTAAAGAAAGGAAATGAAATATTGTGTTTGGTTTTTCATGGAAGTCAAACAGTTGATGAGGATCATTTGTGAACTCTGTTACCTCTACTAAAAATCCTAGAAATACTTTCATTGGTATAAACCACCTCTCTACTGTTATAAATAATGATTATTGCCATTTTATTTATTTATAAAATTAGAAACAATTAATTAATTTTTGAGATAAAGTTTAAAAAAAGGGTTATTTCTTCTTTCGACACGGCTGGGATTCGGACACTAACCTCCCAAGTGTAGGCAGCGTTGTGCACATGGTCACCTGAATGAATTTAATTTCCTTTTATATGTACCACGATAATTTTCTCTAAATAATGTGACCAATAACCTTGAAAAAACTTTCAGACTATGCAAGATATTTTTTGTTAACATTGATAACATTTTACTTTATTGTTAGTAATATTTCATATGTATTGATATTATCTTTACTCGTATAAGGTGACTGTTGCAGACTTTAACTATGCAGATATGAAATTTGTGTTATTAGTTTAAATAATTGTAAAAATAGTTTTCTTATCTAAATTCAACTATAGATACATTTTGCAACTATTTAACATTTGGAATGTTTTTCAGAAAATCTGTAGGAACTGAATTAAACTTAATAACACTAAATTTAATACTACCTTTATTGAGAAGTGTTAAATTAAAGTGATGTTTAATCTAGTTATACCTTGCTAAACTGAGTGAGCTCACCCTAAATTTTGCATTTTCACTTTCTCATATCAAGAGAAAGTATTGTAATAATGAAAAAATCAATCTCTAGATTTTGATAAATTTTTGCGTTTTGTATAAAACTAAGCCCAAAATGTAGACTTTACAATTCTATCTGTATGTTTGTCACTGGCCACGGCTCTAATACGGTTAACCCAATTTCTCTCAAACTTTGTCATACATTTTATAGGGCTATACATCGGGACAATTTTTTATTTTTGGCCCTAGCTTTCAAACTAAGGGTAGATTAATGTTAGGTGTTTTTTTAATCAGAAATATTTCGATAATGGCTTTAACGATTTTTATTAAATGTCCATCCGGGAAGTGTTTGACCTGACAAATAAACACTTTATATGTATTTGTTTTAGAGGTAAAAACTCGCTTATGAGTAGTTTACTGAAAATGGATTTTTCAAAAATTTGAGATATTTTTAAAATGGCTCTAATGATTGGGTTCCTGAAGGGAAGCCTGGGAATGTTTGAGATTACAAATAACACTGTATACTGGTTTTTTGGAGGAAATTTGTTAAAGGGTAGTTAACTGATTATTATTTTTAATTAGAATCTTTTAAAAAATGATAATAGTATTTAAATTTTTTTAATATATATGTGTGGTTATTTGATTTTACAAAAAAAAGTAGTATACATTATTATTGTATGATTATCATAATTTTTAATTCAATATTTTATTCACATTCAACTGCAAATATGAAACATTTTGAATACATTCGAAAAGGGATGTGTGAGAGGGGATTTAGAAAAAGATGAATCGTATATCATTACGGGCACTCAGTTGAAACATCGAATTGAGAGAGAGTCCTCACTTGGCTATTACGATTTATGAATCATCACCTAGTGAGTGAAAAAAGAAACAGAAAAAGGTTATAAGAACAAATAAGCCAAAGTCATGCCACTAGTTTGCTGGTGACAAAATGGTTAGCGTTCATATCCGTGCTCGGTTAAAGAGGATACTCTTTCCTAAATGATTTCATATACTACTTCCAAGAAAATTAGGGTACATTTCCTGTAACTTCTACTTTCGTCATCCCTTCCCCATTAGGGATAATGTGCTGCTACTCCATATGGGGAGTATTAAAAGGTAAACAATAAACATAAATAACACGATAAATTCAATTTTTTTGACCCTTTAAAAGTATTAGTCAACTAGATTTGAAAAAATTGGGAAGAGACACGAGATAAGATTTAAACCACGAGCCCTTAATTATTAAATATTTTCAAGGATCTTATAAAACACACCATAACTAGTTTTTATCACAGCGTATTACTAACCGTTTGGGCAGTTTGAATCTAATTACATTATTTAAATATGAATAAGTAAAATATAATTTAAAGGAAATATTATTATTATTAGCACCACGTCTTACTACCCGTTCACATTACTCACGCTTATGTGTAATGGTAGGGTGATTGTGAGATGAAATGGAGGACCTATAGTTTAATGTGGGATCCGTACCACGGTGGAGGCCTGGAATTCCACATATTCACAAGTTGGTTTAAAGGAAATAAACCATAATATTTGTTCAAGGGGAGTAAAAAAACTCTTTCAGTAGGCCTACATTCATCTGGGATTCAAACGATAACCTCCCATGACTGGCAAACTAGACTAGACTTTATCCCTATTTAACTAACGTAATTATTATCCTTATGGCCCTGACGGTAAGTAAGACGCGGCGGAGAAAATGAATACGTAAAAAAGGTGATCAAACAGTAGTGGTGAGAAGGCCACTTTTTAAATTCGAAGCTTGAGGTATGAGAAGAAAAGCCGAAGATATTTGTTCGTTTTTGTCCCAATAAAACAATACTTTTATTTCTTTTAACTAGTTGACCCCACGGTGTAGTGGTTAGTACACCTGGCTACGAACATAGGGGTTCCTGGTTCGATTCCCGGCTTGAATTTTGGTTATTATTACTGAGAGATGAGTTATCCCGACAATCGCCATGATTTGGCTAACTAGGCTTAAGCGTTTCCACTGATTCAACACCCTAATATTCACTATCACCATCACCTCATCTCATTGGGACACGGAAAACGCTTCCACGGAGAGAATGTACAATTAGTACATTCGGGCGTCCCCTGGGCAACGGTACATTAGTACTGGCTAATCTTTCCACAGACTGGGCTACGAATTATGGTTCACAATGCCTAGCCCTAAAGAATTATGTATTTATGTGAAGCAGGGTAGAGGGTCGTAACGTAGCACAGGATATTGAACCAGGAATACCATTGTTGCCAATTTAGCGATTTTGTCTCTAAATCTAGCGACTTTCACGGGTGTGAAACGAGTAATTTTCATATATATATATATATTTTTAGCGCCTAGCAACTAATCTGGCGACTGGCGACTTTCCTAACTTTTCCGTTTGGTTCATGTTAATTATTTTAAATTTTAATACTGTAGAATTTTTATTCTTGATCTACCCTACTGCAATACACTACTTCGGTTCAACCCGCCTCGGTGGCGTAGTTGGCAAACGCGCTTGTCGTGTTGAGCTCGACTGCTGAGGACGAGGCGATCGAGGTTCGAATCTCGGTCGGGTGAACTGGGGGTGGTTTTTCCTAAATGGTTTTCCACTCTCCCTCCACGCAAATGCGGGTTCATTTCCTTTAATTTAACCTTCCCAATTCCTAATCCATTAGCGTAATTAGTATTTAAAGCGTATAACCCGAACGGGTAGTAAGACGTGGTGCTAAATATTATTATTATTATTATTCTTATTATTATATTACTTCGGTATACAGAAGAGCTCTAAGCTATTTACCTTACATTCACAAGTCATAATAACGTAGTTCCGGATCCAGGGGTCACCTCAGCCCACTGATGTATCGTACATACAGTTCAGATTGTGTGCATTTTTGATTTGGCGACAAATCTGATGATTTTCAATTTTTCTTTTAGCGACAATCTAGCGAATTTCTTGTACTAATCTAGCTACAACACTTTTTATGGTCGTTGGCAACCCTGAGGGATACTTTGTTTCCAAATACCGACTGGTCTAAAACGCTAACACGGCCAGGGGCTAGGGATGAGTGCTCCAGTAAGTACATGGCCTTGAAGTCTCAACACACCACCTGGCTCCCGTCACTTCCTCCTCATCCTCCTGACTTCCGTCCTACAACCCCAGGCATGCCAGCGCCATTACCATCTCATTCCGTACCGTAACGGCAGCCGTCGTGAGCCTGCGCTCAACGGAAGCTCCGCTTGAGCCGCATCGAATGAACAAGACCGTTAGTGACTGGCGGTTGTTTACAGAAACCTTCACACCAGTGGCGCACGTACCCACCCACAGAATCTCACATAATTTTAGTGAAGCACGAATTTAATATAGACCACTGAAGATGTGTAAATATGTATATAGCAAAGTCGAAGGTAAACTGTACGATATAATATACACCGTAGAAGTACAAACATCAAGAGCTATATTAAGGGGAAAATGGGGGTTGCATAATATACACACAGTATTTAATATCTTGATTAGGTCAACAGAATGCCAACTATTTTTTAGGTAGAAACCCTACCATGATAAAATTTAACTAAGCCATCATAGCATATACATACGTAAGTACTGTACATGTATTCTGCACATGAACACAAAAAATAACTGTTTGAATCCACTTACCACAGCCAGCTGCTAGTTGATAATTTGTTTTAAAAACTGTTTCAATAATGGATTGGGTTGATCAGGCCATAGCTATTTAGTTTCTATCTTATACTGATGTGTTAATTTATCACTCTTTAGAATATATTGCACCTTAGTCATATCTCTAGAAACATTTAAGAACAATATATTATGTTTGGTCTATTTACACACGCAACAAGCCTAACATCAATTGTAACCTTATAAGATAAATAATTATACTATTTATAATATTATAGCAGCACACGGTTTAAACAAAGTATTTTTACTTAATCTTTACAAATTTCACTCTCGGACGTCCAATCAAAATAAAGGAAGTTATTAAAGAATTGTTCAAACTGCTTGGTTACTTACTCTCGACTGAATAGTGACTGGACTCGCGAGGGCCACTAAAGTCCCAGTTTGTTTAGATTAACTCGTGGCTCCACTCTCGAGGGTTCTGATAAGAGGAAGGAAGATATGAGTTATTGGCAGTTCCACTCTTAATTAAACTACAGGTCTTATGGAACGGGCAGTTGCTGGATTGTATTCGCTCGAGACAGATTTACAGTTTTTTATATTAGAAACTTACGCTTCGGTGACCGCATGCTCTAAGGCGTCACTCTCACGATATACAGGAATACCGATGACGGGGATACTGTGGTTCGATTCCAGTTGGTGGATTTTCTTAAATGGTTTCCCCCTCTTTCTCCACGAAACTGCTGATACGCTTCCTGTAAATTCAACTTTACCCATCCCTATCGCATAAGCGAAATTAGTACATATGCGTACAACCCGAACAGTTAGTCAGACACGGTGCTAAAATAAAAATGGAACATATGCAAAATGTAAACAATTTATGGTAATTCATTTGAAGTTTGTTTTATGTAAATTATCGTGATTATTATTATTATCATCATTATCATCATCATCATCACCACCCCATGAAATGTCATGATAATTTTACCATTAAAAAATATTATCATGGAGATTATTTAATTCGTTACAGCGAATTTGCGACCACCGATTGGGTGGGTGTTTACTCAACTGTAGATGTTAATATAGTTATTTAGAACCTTACTAAGTTTGTACAAAGAATAATCAACACGCATTTTCTTAAAATTACCATAAAAATAGATCTAAATTCCCAAATATGTTATATTTTACACGATACTATATAAGAAAAAAAAAAGAATTCTTCAAGAAATATAAGAAAACAAAATGATTGAAAATTCTATTCATCTTGTTCGCTTCATCGTAAATTAGTTAATGAAAACTTACCTATTGATATTTCCATTTAGATGAACTTAATAAAAACTAGCCTAAAAAAACCAACAATTTTTTGGAAATAGGTCAAACATAACAGTGTAAATAGTCTCCTCATCCGACCTTGATGAATCAAAATATTAAATTACTGATCTGCTTTTAATAGCCAATGAGTTTGTCAACTATTTTAATTCAGTGTAAAAATCGGCTTGAACAATTATTCCTAGTTTTATTATTGAAACTAATGTGTCCTTGCATCCAAACCACATTACTTCCTTGGACATTTCTCTTGCCATCAAGAAATTAAGTTCAACGAGATTTGCTGGTGGGAATGGAATCCCAAGCCAAATATTTAAAGGCTGTGCGAAAATGTCGATCAATTATTAGCATATATATTCAATTTCGGCCTGTCAAGTAGAACGTTCCCTAAGCCACGGAAACAATCTCTAGTCATACCAGTAGGTGACCTGGTGGTCTAGGGGTAAGGTGTTGGACCTCTGTGCTGGTGTCCGGGTTTCAATCCTCGGTGCCAGTATGGATTTATCTGATTACCAATCCCTTCCTTCACCTCTGACAAGACGTGTAATAATCACAACTTGTGAATGTGGGGAATGCCAGGCCTCCACCATGGTTCGGGTTCCACGTTAAACTTTAGGTCCTCCATTTCATCTCACAATCACCCTACCATTACATATTAGCGTAAGTGCTTAAAACCCGAACGGGTAGTAATACGCGGTGCTAGTAATAATAATAATAATAATGCCATACCCATACATAAAAAAGAAACTAAAACTAATTTTTTTAATTATAGACCTACTTTCATACTAAGTACCTTCTCTAAAGTATTTGAAAATATAATACATGAGCGTGTATTTGACCACTTAGAGAAATTATTAAAATCAACATGGTTTTGTAAACAATAAATCTAATGTAATTAACTTAGTAAAAGTTCTGAGTCATGTTATCTCTCCCCCCCCTCGCCCCCGTGTTCCTACTCAAGGTCGAACAGATGCACTTTATTTTAACCAAAGTAAAGCTTTTGATCTTTGTCAGCTCAGTATTTTTCTTTCACAACTAATTAATTTGGCATATTATATTCTTTTGTGAATTGGTTTAGGAGCTATTTACATAATAGACAATTTTCCACCAAAATAGATTCAAGCAACTCCTATAGCACCTGGTAGTATATACCCCAAGGGTAACATTTAGGTTCTCTTCTATGTGATATGTTTATCGGTGGCATTTATAGGCATATACTTTTTTCAAACTATTTAATGTTTGGTGATGTTATTAAAACTATTTAAAAACATCAATTCACTTTCTGATTGTTTGAATTTATAAATTGACATTGATGTTGTACTACGATGGTGTATTGAAAACAGAATATCAATTAATAAATCTAAACTTAAATTTCTAGCTTTCAACCCTATCTTTTTCCCTTAAAAACTTGACACTAATATTATAGAACACTGTATACACATATTAACAATCTAGGTATTTGCTATCTTAGACCAAAAGCTCCACTTCTTTTATCATATTGATAGTTTTATACTCTTTGAAGCTCCTTTGGCCTAATCGAATATATAGCCTCCTCACCCATTCTCTAAAATGTACTGCATCCTAAGTTTGTATTTTTATTTGGTCAGGTCCAAGCTCGAATATGCGAGTGTAGATTGGAATTCCATCACTTTGACAGATACTCTCAGATTGAGAAATATTTAAATCAAATTGGTCATGGCTTGCGATGATACATTCTTATGATTTAATGATAAAATATTATTCGGAAAATTTTAGGACTCCAAAATTCCTACTCACAAAGATACTATAGTGATGCCCTGTTTGTTTTTAACATATTTAATAGCTCGATTTCTTGATAATATGTCCTTCAACATGTGGGCATCCTTGTACTTTTTCGTGCCCATTGAAATCCTAAAATATGTCCTATCAAGAAAACTTACAAACTTAGGCTACCTGCTCGTTGTAATAGCATCGTTAATTCTAGATTTCCTGAATTTAATTTTTATCATAAAATAAAAAAGAAGATGGCTTAATTTTTTAAGTAAACCACATAAAGGGTAGTTTACTCAATAACTATTTTTGAAACATTTGTTCCAAGCTACTATATGCTAATGTTTGTATGTTTATGTGGTACCATTAATTTACTTACGAATATTTCGGAGTTTTATTATGTAAAATACCTGGAATATATTGAATTAAAACGAATAAATTTAAATATAGACTGCAATATGGTGTCTCGATATTACTTATTAATAAATTATACTTTATCACATTTTGTATTTAGTTTCACTGTAATCTCAATGAAAACCCCACTGTGGTCTAATTTTTTTATTGACAGTTACCGGGCTGCAACAAAATAATCCCATATTATAACTAGACCTATATCCCATACAATCGGATTAAAATAATATTAGGGTCGAAAGGTTTGATAGCACGTTTTGTGTTAATGTGCACGCAAATTAATCCCATAGTGAACATTCACATTATACTTTGTAACATTTTTAGGTTAGTGATCATAAACGAGTGCTTTGATAGGTTTGTATTATTATGTTACGCCAAAAATTAAAAATAAACATGTTAATGTTAACTTTGGTTGGGGTTTGTATAATAATTATTAGTGCTGGTGAAATTGTGACTACTATTTGTTGCTACTTGTAATATTGCCCTTCATTTAGAAGTTAAAACTATCAAATACGAAATAAGAGAATAAAGATGATTTAATCACACATCTAGGAGAAGGATGTATAGTCAAATGTTGATATTAATACATTTTGTTGAATTGAATTCAGACAATGCAGGATAGCACTTCTCACCTCCTGCCTGATATATTGTTATATGATTATAGTATATTTATTTATGTTATATAGTTTCTTAAAGATAATTCTTTAATTTAGTGTCTCTTTCTCTAGTTTTTTTTTGTTTAGCTACTCAAGTGTTATCTTATTATGGTAGGGATGGAAGGGGATGCGAGAAAATGCCAGTGTTTTTACAGTTTTTATGGCAAAACATTATTGGCTGAAATAAATAAAATATTTCACCAATACAAACATAGAATTTAATTTTCTTCAAATGATTACCGCAAAAGTTCTTGAATATCCATCAAGGGTGTCCTGGAATCTAACGTCAGCTTTTCCTCTCTATTTAAAAAGCTATCATCTAATGCCGCCATGCTCATGGCAACTATTCAACAACTGTTAGGGTAACCATGTGACGATAATTAAACTCTATGTTTGTACCGGAGCAATAATTTATTTATTCTAGACAAAAAAAGTTTTGCCCTAAAATTGAAAAAATACTGGCCATATATCGCGTCCCCTTCTATCCCACATGGCTTAAGGATCCTTGGCAACGTGGGTGTCATCATATTCTTGATCTATTGGTCTAATCAATAAAAGTGAAAATAAAAGTTCAAACAGGTATTCGCTTGTCAAATCAAGGTCCTTGGTTTCAATAGGAATATCAGAATTAACGATAATTTTTCAAACATTTGGAAATGGCCATTTTTAGTCACCAAACTTAGTCCCATGAAACTTCCTCGTTCCTGGCGAAACTAAGCAGGAAACTGAAATAAGCAATAAAGAGTTTTTATCGTCCTGAAGCACGTGCTTGAAAATGTCACATACGTTCTTAGGGATGATATTTGACCTTTCGCTCAAGGAGCTACTAAAATAAGACTCAAAAGTGACGCAAGTAATATATAAATTACCAGCCAGTAGCATGCCCGTTACTGCTAATGTATTTTAATGCAGGTCGGCTTACTGGGCTATTGTTTACTAACAAGTTTAGGCTTTATGCATCCGTGATTATACAATAGAAACGCATCATGCTAGTCTTCAGGCTACTTCAGTTACGAACGCAGCGATCATGAATGAACTATTATTGAAAATTTAGTGTATTATTCAGGGCAACTTTCTTTTGGCATTCTGTACAATGTTATACATTTTGTATCACTTTTTTACAATTCCTTTGCCACGACCAATAGTTTGAAGCTTATATTCTTTTCAATGTATGGATTAATCCAAAATATTATGTAGTTACTTTTCTTATATCTGTAATAATAATATAAAACCTCTGCGGCACTCGAGTCGCAAGACTTATATTAATAAGTATTAACTATTCTAGAAAACCGAAGAAGGTATTTGCAAGTTATATAGTATGAAGCTTATTGAAACTCCACCACTTTAACGTAGCACCGTGTGTGAAACATAAGTAGTAACAAGTTACTGACCAGTTAGTGACTTAAATCAGTAACCAGTCTGATCACATGTAATGTCCCTAATTTGACCCTAATCAATATTTGAAAGCATTGACAATATTCTCCTCTTAATAATAAATATATTTTATTTTATTTGACTTTTATATTTTATTACTTGGCGCTTAAAGAAATTCTTCTTCTAAATTATTCATATATGATAGTTACCAGATTCTAACTAGGATATTACTAATTATTTCTTGTTGTTAAGTTCATGCCCTGAAGTTAAGAGGCAACAGCTACTGTAACTAACTTCAGTGTGTGACATAAAGTTAAGTCAAAATTGCAATGTAAAAGTATTTTAAAACTTAACTTCCTGCTCTAGAATAACCCAGAACATTGTAGATGTTCAATTTGAGGCAGTGTCCTGTTCTAGGCCATTCTGTATGTATCTATACGTTTTCACGAACTAAACATTCTAGTAAGTTATTGGATTGAGGCATATCACGAGTGGTGTAATCTCGGAGCTTACTGCGATGTCAGTCATTGTCTCGGATGGACGTGTGTTATGTGCTCGTCTAGCTTTGTGTGCAACATGGTCATTTTTCTATACAAGTATTAATAATTATCATTGAATAAACCAATATCAAACTCTATCTGCCGTTAGTTATTTCTATCATAAAAAGTGAGGCCAAATGTAGGGGAGTGATAATAACTATTTTAAACGTAACAAATGGCGAAACAATCGCGGGACAATTAAACCAGTAAAAATCCTGTAAGGTTATAAATGACTTCCAAGCGCGGGGCATTTATCACCAAAAATATTACGTAAGGTGGTAATTGGCGGCCCGACGTAGACTAACTATAAGAACATAACAATTGGCGACCAACAGTGGGGCGTAACAAATGGCGTCCAAACGAAGGGGACAGCTAATAGTGACATAACACACAGTTGAGTAGCTCCATGAGCGAAAGCCCCGATAAGTTCTTAATCCATTCGCAGATTAAATTAAATAATTCCACTAGCTCACGTATATGATGTACTGGTAAACTGAGACATTTTACAGCATATAATTATAATTAAAGTTGATTATAATGAAGGGCATATGAGGTCATTGTAAAGCTGTAGTTATGCCGACATTCTTTTGGGGGGAGGGGGAGAGGGTTACAAATTACGCAGACAAAGAAAATTATTCGATAATTAAATATCTCTTGAAGTTATCTGGAGTTTATTTCTATGAAAATTATCGGTATGGATTTGAGTGATAAAATATATATCCCTTAAAAGTCTGAAAATGTGCATTGAACATCTCTTAAATAAAGGTCTAATTTGACGGCATAGCCTGGGGAAGGGTGTTTCTGGGGGCGGGGGCTAAGGTTTTTTCTCTGAAAATATTTTTTTCGCCTGGAATAAAATTGATCCCTCACCTCCCCCCCTCCTAGATTTATTTCATTCCCCTCTTATATTCTCGAATATTATACGATTAAAAACAAACTCCAAACAGCTTCTAAAACACTGAATTAAAATTTTAAAAATCGTGTGTAAACTGTTATCTAATATATCCTATAGGGGCATAAACATTTCAAAGAATTTCTGAGGTGAGACCACTTTAAATATTTTCTAATGGAGAGTAGTTTTTGTTTAAAGAGATTACAGCTGAGGTCCACTCTAGTTGGTAAATGGGATCCAATCGTCAAAGGTTTCCTGGGGGAGGGTCAAGGGCACCCGCAGGATTTTCCAGGAGGGGCAAACCAGGGGTCTGGGAGGTATGGAGTACCCCCTAATACGGCGGGGATTCCGAGGGTTCTCCCAGGGAAAATTTATTAAATTGAGGCCTCAAAAGACGCTTTTTAAGGGATTCATTGTCTCCTGAAAATAAGATAAAACATAAAAAAAAAATTAAAACCTATAAAATTTCCATTACCTCAGAATCTCGAAGGGGGAGGGGGCAATTGCACCCTGCCTCCCCCCCCCCTGCGAAGGCCCCTGGAGAGGGTCCCGGGACTCTTTAGGCCTGGGGGAGAGAAGCAAGTTGTTCAAAACCCCTATTCGGTTAATCAACCCATTTCCCTACACAAATAAGATGCCGCCATAACTGACCCAACCTGGATAATTTTAGAGTTAATTTCATCTTTCTCTTAGAAAGTTGGAGGGTTAAAAAAATTGTGCTTCGGTTAAAGGTTGAGTCACCTCCACCTAAGTACGCCGATATTATATTCAATTAAAGGCATTTCACATTTGACTAATGAAACACAAAGGTATTTAAAATGGTGACCAATCACTGGGAGAAGGGTGAAAGGAAAGAGGTTGGGATTGTTTGCGCCCTAGGTAGTCAACCCGCTCTTCAGATCACTTAATCTACAGTCAGATTAAGAAAGGAAGACAAGCTTTTTTGACCGTTGCAAAAGTTACTCAGAACAATTTTTATATAGTTATTCGTATGTCAAGTCATGTGAGTTGCAGCTGTCACATTGTATACCTATATATTATTAATATCTATAAAATAACGCTGATAAAATAGTAAATTGTTCTCACTGTTTACATAAAAAAATCAATAGGTAAATTCTAAAAGGCACTAACTAAAAAATAAATAACTTTGCTTGTTTACTCGAATAATTCTTAGTATTAAATTAAAAAACAAAATTTAGCATTCATATTAAGTATACTAGTTTAACTTACCCATTGACTAGTTAGCCTACTAACACTAATCACTACACACTTGCTGCAATATTTACTAACGATTATATTAAACTAAGATGTTGTAATCAACCTTTTAGTCACTAACATGTTTTTGGCGAGGTCAATAATTTGCTAGCGAGGAATCAAGGAATACCAGCATTAGTTTGAACCTCCATCCCAATACAATAGTGCCTTAAGGGCTTCGGTGGGTTTGTTTGCTTCCCTTGCTTCCCTTCCATAGATTAAACAGGGTACCGTCAATAACAGTACCAAGAGGACAGTCATTTGGCTCATGTTTTTCATTAGGACCAATGAGAATGTTTTATTGGTTAGTTTCAAAATTTTAGGTTAGTCGGGAGAGGCAGGACTGTTCACGTTTGTTTTTAGCTCACTTGAGTCGGGCCCTCTCGTGTCACCTCGCGTTGGCCGCTAGGGTAATTGCTGCGTGTCTACTTGATATATTGGAAAACAAGGTGTAATAATTAGTAGTATTTTAATTACACAAACTTATACATTTCCCCTCTATGACGCAAATAGGAAATTGATATAGATAATTTACAATAAATCTGTTGGCAGCCATTCTCACACTATCCAATACGTGTGCCATGTATCCATGTATTAACTGAAATATCAGACGTATATTCCTGTAATAAATAGTGTTTTAAATATTATATATTAATTATTAATTTAACCAACACTGCATCGACTATATGAACTCTAAATAAACTATAATTTTAAAATAAACAGTAATTCCATGCTGACCTCACTTCATTTACTAAATAATTACGGTAATATACAGGCTGGCCAAGAAAGCTAGTGTTAGTTTGTGTCCATTTTTGCGCTCAGTACACTAATCTAGCAGAACTAAGGTAATCACGCATCCCGATATTTATAACATGCACTTATCTCCAGGAGAGCTGCTCTCATGATACTAATAGCTTGACCCCCATTGCACTACTTTCCCTCTCTTATCCTATCCCCACCTTTCTATACTTCTTATATTGCAAAATCATTTGCGACGCGTTCTTGGAACTATTATTAGAATTTTTTCAGTTGAGAGGTTTTGTTATTTCCGAACCTAAGGGACCCACCCAATTCTAAAATTCTCCCCACACTCACTAATAATTTCTATTCTCTTTGTAAATATATTGTCTTAGGGCCAGTTTCATAGTCAAATTTAGTACGCCTCAAGTGCGGCGCTACACTAAATACAAGACGACACCTACCTAAACCAGAATGGAATGGGCCAGTTTCCTATGCGAGAACGGCCCATTCCATTCGAGTTTAGGTAGGTGTCGTGTACTTAGTGTAGCGCCGCACTTGAGGCGTACTAAATTTGACGATGAAACTGGCCCTTAGTCTACCAAGTTTTTTTGGCGGATTAATTCAAAAACTTTTTTTTTTTTGTAAATGAATTTACTTAAAAACAATAATGGTTGCAACAACTTAGCTTGTATTTTCATAATTTGTTTGAACCTTAAATAAGGCAATTTTTTGTCAACCATCCGCTGGTTGGAAATGGGGGGGAGGAGGTGTTTGAACTGCCAACCCCACCCCTCACACGTATACGGCCTTGGGCCATTGAGATAGATATAATAAATCATTCTCCTAAAGTACACATTGTATAAACTTATATATATACACACACGTGTCAGAGCTACATCATTCATAACCCAGTTTGTGGAAAGATTATCCTGTACTAATGTACCATTGGCCAGGGGACGCTAGGATGTACTAATCGTACATCCTTTCCGTGGAGGTTTTTCCATGTCCCGATGAGATGAGTTGATGGTGATAATATGAGAGTGTACCGTCCCAATGAGAGGAGGTAATGGTGATGGTGAGTATGAGGGTGTTGAAACAATGGAAACTCTTAAACCTAAATTAAGCCTAACTAACTAAAGCTAGGTGACCTTTGGGATGATTTCACTTTCAGGAAAATCCCACAACGCATCAGCCGAGAATCAAACCCATGACCCCTAGTTTCATTGTCAGGTGCGCTGATTACTACACCTTGGGCCGGGTTAAGTACACGTTTAATACAGATTATTGTTTCAACTCTTAGCATGGGTCTTTCATCATGTCCATTTTACACCTTTGTACCTGACATGATGAATAATCGCAATTGAGAGTACAGCACATCTTCCCCACCTGGTCCGTCAATGAAAATGTGGGTCTATAAAATTATTTCCACTTCTGTCTTGTGATGAAAATAGCCACTACTTGAAATGATAAAGGAACATAAAATTAATTTTCAATTAATTGTTTCATTCATTTTCAATTTAGTCATGCTCGACCTACCTATTCCTATCACGACAGATGTACTTGACCTAAACATCTTTGTCGATGCAGCTATATTCAACATATATTTGCATATAGACCACATCATTGATGATAGAAATCTCCTTGAATAATAAAAAATTGTATCCTCACTCTAAAACCCTTTACAAGTCAACAAACACACTACAATGTTGAGGGAGCATACAATATTTATTTATGGCATAATTTCTATCATTACTGTTTGAGGGGTTTTATAACGAATCGCCTTAAAGGATTAGACAAAAAGCTTTATTATCAGCAGGAATAGTTTCCGATTATTCTAAAATCCCTATGCATGTTACTAAACCATCATTGAGTGTATTCTAATCTTAGACTAGAATCTAACACGATAATTGGTACGGTTATATGGAACTCTCTAGTATCAAGAAATAGTGAAGAAATGCTTATACAGTAATAAGAACATTGAAAAATCACATAGACCTTCTAAATTTTCCCATACCGGTAACTGTCATGAATAAAATCCAGGTGCATATATTTGTAAGAACACATGCCCAAATTTAAGTAGCGCGTAAATGACAAAAATCGAAACGAGTCAAGTCCGTGAGTTCGTATTGTTACGTACGACCTTTTAGTAGAGCGAGAGTCACATACGATAATTTTCTGTCAGAGGGGAAGTTTCCACATTACATTCTGTTGTGCCGTACCTGGAATGATCATTTTCTAAATACAAAAATGGTAAATTGATCCTACATGAACTACTGAAGAAATTTAGTTGATTTAGACAATGGATATCAGGGAAGAGAACGGGGAGGTATATCACCATCCATGTGTAGCTCTTTTTATGATAGCCACTGCTTAAATCAAAGCCAAAGTACAAAAAACACGTCTCCAGGTTTAGCGCTTCACTTGAGGATTAAGAGATTTATACAGTGACTTATAACATAAATTGTATTATATTAGCTGATGGGTTTGTTCTTTGTTTAGTTTTTTTTAATCCTACTTTAAATCCTCGTTTAAAAAACCTAATGTGAAACGCTATATTAATTTTTTCAATAAATTAAATACATAAACATATAGGCAAGTGTAGAATTCTTCAAGCAGCCTACGTAATACACAGGTTGATACAGTTACGGTGATGGTGGCTCACTGGGTCAAAAGAAATCTTCTCGTGTTGTTAAACAACAGTAGGGACATACCATATTTTTATTTTGTAAGGTTTTATTTCTAAGAATGAGAAAAATAACATCCACGGTGCTTGTACCATTTGATTTCAGGCTTCAATAATAAGGTTTACCACGTTTATGCAGCTGTCAAAGTATGTTCATAAATGGTGTTTTTGAGCGTTCCGCTTAGGTGCGTTAGTATTTGTAGGCCAGTTCTGAAGATATTAATGACCAATTTGACTTGAATGTAGCCTTGTATATATAGCCTATGTATAAATATCATATATAATTATATTATTGCAGTTCTAAAGCGCGTCGACAAAAGGTCATTAGCACCCATAATATATACATATATATATATATTAGCCTATTTATTTAAATGTATATTGTATAAAATATATTTATATCTATCATATAAACCATGTATAACTATCATATATAATATAATATGTATATATTAAATGTATATTCATATATTTATATATAATATACTGTATATTATATATATTTATATAGGCCTACATATAAAATACTTACATACAAACTCGTATTAGAAACTCGGAAGTTTATTGCCGAACTTACAAAAGTACGTAAACTATCTCTATCTTGAGCTAGTCCTATAAAGTTCACCTCATTACACCCATCTCCCTCAGTTTCATTTAAATATTATCCTTCCATCAATGTCTAGATCTTCGCAATGGTCTCATCCCATTGGGTTTGCCAGTTAACACTTAGAACACGGTTCTAGATTCTCCCATTCACGGTGCATGTCCTGCCCACCGTAATCTATAACACTTGATTATCCTAACAATGTCTTGTGATGGGTACAGGGTGTTTAACTCCTCATTATGTAATTTACATTCCCCATTAGCTTAATTTTTTTTACCAGATATGTTCCTAAGCATATTATTTTCAAACATACTAAATTTTATTTTTATCATGTAAGGTAAGAGATCACGTCTCACACTTATAGATAGCAACTAGTTAAATTATTCTTTAGTATATTCTGAGTTTTACATTCCTTGAAAGAAGGTGCTATTACATCACCTTAACGACCGAGTAATAGCGTACATTTCTTGGCTGTATTCTTTTCCTGCTAATTAAAATTGTTCCTAAATATTTAAACACATTAACCATGTCAAAAGACATGTTATTCTTCGATGTTATCTCTAAACTCTCTTCCTCAATCTCTGTTCTCTTTGTGATCAAATACTTAAGTCTTTTCAACGTTCACTTTTAAACCTACATATATGATAAATATTTTATACATATCATATATATATATATATATATACATAAATATTTCATATAATATATATATATATATTGCATACAGGGTTTATCGAGCTATGTGTCAAGTAACGAAGTTTATGAAATAGGGATATTAACAATTTCAGCTGAAACTTGTAGGGCTTTATCTTGAAAACAATCGATCATGGGACACATGTTCATAAATACATTTTGTGTTGTTTTAAGGTCTGCTGCTATACACACCTCAGATACTTCCCACATTAATAAATCCATTTTTTGTAATTATTATATTTATTTTACTTTACACAATCTCTCATATGTATCTAATTTATTATATCTATCAAATATATATCTAATGTATGATATATATCTAATATATATTTGATAAATATATAATTTATATAATCATATATCAATTAATATTCTTCGTGGTAAAAAATACATACACAAATATATAATACATTTACAAAATTAAAATAACACTTATGATTACTTTAATCTAGATATGGCGGTAAATGCTGGGATTAACCGATGAGAGATGGTAAAAACTCATAATAGAAACATTTTATAAGATATTTAGGACTTACACCACCCAATATTGGTAATTTTATGATTTACCAGTAAGTTCTAAAATTTACAAGTCTTCGAACTTTTTCAATGATATATATGTGTGTGACTTGTACTTTACGTCTTTCTGTTCTTTAGGGCTATCCATAACTTACACAAATTAAAAACCAAATAATATATTTTATGTATCTAATTTTTTTTTTCTAAAAATAGTTATTTTTAAATAACCGTTTACTCTCGGAGTCCATTTATTTTCATTTTGTCCTTCCACCCTTCCAGGATACATGCATTTACACTACTCTTAGGGGCCAGTATGAGGAATATACCATTTAGAATATATATGCCTACTTTGCAAAGCCACAGATGGTAAAACAACATTAAGGGAAAACCACCCTTACAACACCCAGCCGGGACATGAACCTCAACATTCCTGTTCATGGCAAACCAGAATAGATAAGTTTGACACGTAGTCGTCGTTACCAACAATACGTTAATTGGTTTCTCAGAATTTTTTTGTTTTGTACCGCATCTTATTACCCGTTCGGGTTATAAACTTATGTACTAATAACGCTAAAGCATTGATGTATTAGAAGGGTTTTATTTAGCGGAATTGCACTCACATTTGTTTGGAAAGAGAGAGAGAGAGAAAGTGATAAACTATTTCAAAAAAAACCCACCTCATTACACCCAACTGAGATTCTAACCTCGATCTTCACATCATCGACAATTTGGTCTAATGTACGAGTAGCGTCTTAGACCATCTAATCACCGAAGCGAGTTTCAGAATCATTGAAAAAACTGAAATTGTAGCCCTCTATACTTTCTCTGAATTATTTGTGAAAAGTGAGAATGGCTTCTGGAAATCTTCTGGAAAACAACGAAAATTTCATATTAAGAAAGCATTAGCAACCTAGAAAAGTTAATCCTTAAAATATTGAAATATTATTTAGTGAACCATACGGTAGGATGAGGATGACTAGGGCTTTGTTTAGCGTTCGTCAATGGATGGTATACTAGATCACATTGAATACATAATACGTGAAGTACCCACTGTCACGTTTCAGCATTAGAGGGCATCATATTCTTTAAATTCAAAAATGGCACCTGGACTTGGTAATTAATAATAATACTAATACTTAGAACCACGTCTTACTACTCGTTCGGGTAATACGCTGACGTTGGAATTGAATCCAGGACCTTTGGCTTAGTACTTCAATGCTTTAACAACGGAGCTACCCAGGAATTGTCCCATGCCCAAGGTAATTCTTCACTCATAATTTTAAGGCAGAGTCTGTGATTGACGTGTGGTCATCTACATAATCAGAGAATGCAGCCCCCCCTTGACTCGATGAGGTTATGAGTGAAGCATGACCCTGAGAATGGGACGACTCCTGGAAAGCTCAGTTGTTAGAACATTGGCATACTTAGCCAAAGGCCCTGGGTTCGATTCCTATAGCCAGGTGTCATTTTTCAATTTAAAAAAATTATATTTAGATATGGCTCCAACCGTAATTATTAAATAAAATAGCTTTGCTACTTAATCTATTATAAAATAGAGTATGTTAGACCAGATCGTATACATAATACGTGAAGTTCCATTTGTCAGGAGTGTAATCATTCCTTGCCTCCCGAGTCAAACCAAGTCAAACACTCCAGCGTACAACCAGCTCTTGTGGCTGCATTTATTTTTAGCGAGAGGTATTTTCATGGGCGCACGCACACATGAACACATGTTTGTGAATCAACAGATATTACCTCCAGGGCCATTTCGCAGGTCCTTTAAACGTCTGTTTTATTAAGTGCAGAATTACTGTAAGGATATTATACTTGTATCTAATTATTTGTATAGAGCACCAGCAATTTAACGTTAAAGTGATATAACGCAACACGAATGTCTGGCAGGAACACGTGCTACTCTCATTCGACGTAACAGTTCACCACTGGACCACTTTTACGTTAAGTATACGTTGCCTTAACGTTACTTTAAGTGCATCGGGATAAACGTTATTTAAAAAGTTTGGGGTAATATTTACGTTAATTCGTCTCGTCCTTGCGTCACGTAAAGTGTGGGTTAATTTGACCTTGATCTTGCTATGAGGGACCTAGATTGAATAACTCTTATGTTCACTGGTGGCAACTCTATCGGATGGAGGTTTATCATTCATAAATTTGCAACCAAGTTCCTATAACTGAGCTATAATTTATTCCATAAAGTCACAGGTTATATTATTTGTGAAGGTCTAAAATCCTAGATCATGAAACATAGTAGCCCCCTTTCACTCAATGGTCTGGAATATAGTTGTAAGGTATGTACAGTGATTCATATAGATAAACTGTTTATTTTCCACACAAGGATTATATGCTCATTCTGTGTTTTTTAGTGAACTTAATGATGGTTGAAATGTAATAACTGATCTATCTTATCTATATTTTTTACATACCGCCTCTTATTGCCCCTCCAGGCTATCGTAAATTAATCCCACTACTGGGTAAAGTAGAAATTAATAAAAGGAACCCTAATTTGCTTGTATAGAGAAAACACCCTCAGTACACCCAACTAGTATTCGAACCCCGACTTCCCCCTCATTGGCTTAGAAGACCAGACGAGATTGATGCCCATCGATGTGTGTGTCGGGATTATTGACTATTACTAATTTTGGCACGCTCTATGGTGGAATTGCTGGGAGTGAGGAGGCTTAGGTTCGAATATCGGTCAGGTGCGCTGGAGGTGAGATTTCTCTCTTCCTCTGCACACGCTAAAACAAAATAACATCCCTAGGGTATTGTAGACCTCCAATGGATTACCCAATATGTCCCCATACCTTTTTCACCAGACTGTTGGAATCATCATCATCATCATCATCATCATCATCACCACCATTATGATCAAGTGCCATTATTACTTCAAAAGGGTTACGCATTAAAAGCGCACAGTCCAAATTTGGGTGTGTACCTGCCTTGTACAGTAGCCCCATGGCTTCTTTGGTGCTGACTGATAGCTCACAGCTGACTTCTGACAGTCAACATTTAGGTATATAACTAAATTTTGACCGTCAGAAGTGACAGCTGCTAAACACATGTTTTTGCAAATCATATGGTTCGGCGTAGGGATACATAATTTGGTGTGGTAGCTTTTCAAATCTTTTAGCTGTCAGTCAGCACCAAAGAAGCCATGGTGCTACTGTAGTAGGCCTATATCAGTAGCGCACAAGGCAGGTGCATCACAAGGAAGTCATTGTTTGTAGTCTTTGAGTGCCATATGGCAGCACCGCTTGTTGATATCAGACTAATCTAACCTAAACTAACAACCTAGCACCAAATAATGCATTGGTATTACTTTATAGAGATTATATTTTGGTGAATTACATGCAATGACATTCCCGCCATCATTGTGTGCACAATAATACAACATGAATCCAATTGCTTAATTTTTTTTTTAAATAAGGGGTTAGCTTACAACACATGTTTGCCATTCTGTCACGCTATGCAGTTAATGTTGTTTCTCTGTGCGTTTTATTAAAAGGACAAGGTGCGCATTTGATCCATATCTGCGTGTGCTTTTGATGTAAAATTTCTCCCTCTTGTGCGCTTTCGATGTTCTCCACTTCAAAATATATTAATAGCTTGTCTTTACTATATGGATAGTTAGGAAAAGAACATTTGAAAGAAAATCACAAGGATTTTACCATTTGTATTTATATAAAAAATCCAAATAAATACAGAATCTGTATTGACAACAGTGATGTTTCATTCTTATCAAACAACATTTTTTTGATAGTTTGAAGATCAAGTCTCATACCCCCCTTTTTTTTCTCATACCCTCACTATTTGGTTCTCATACGCCCAAAAGGTATAGATATCCCTGTTAAGAACCCCCTACTCTAAGTTATCTTCCCAATCCTTTCCTCTTAGAATAAATCTAAGCCTTGTTGCTGAGCGTACTATTAAGAAAAGATAAGTCTAATACACGTTTAATGGACGCGATTTGTTCCCCTATCTAGTTCTATCTTTTTGTCAAAAAATAATTGATATATTTATTTGAAACTACACTCAGCTTTGCCCCTTTAGAAAAAGTTTTAAACAGTGTTTTAAATGTATAGATACACATAAATCACTACTGTATTTTAAACATTTTAGTATAGAGGTATGGAACGTTCTACCACTTTATGAAATCTAGGAAGATAGTATTGTCTTGATAAATCATTATAGCTATATTACTTTATTTAGAAAAGAAGCTGGAGTATTTAGACGTTCCAAAATTTGTAACAAGATATATATTTATATTAGGTGTAACTTATGCTTTATTGTCTGGCTATAATTGACTTGACTACATAAAAACCCTAATGGTGGGGCCGTGAACTAGATGTCAGGTTCACATAGGCTAATTTGTTGGAGCATAATTAAACGAGGGTTTAATCCTGGATAGCTATACTATTCATATGCCAATGCGGTTTTATTTTTTCTTTAGTTTAGCTTTCATATCTACCACATTAGTATGAATATAAAAGTGCTATTTAAGTATTACCTCCTATGAAGCTGTAACAATTTAAATATATAATATTAAACACTTACAAAAAGTCATGCATATTAAGGTTGTAAAAATACATACTATATTTTAAAAACTTATGGCTGAAAAACCCGTGATGCTTATGAATACATCTGTTAGAAAAGCTGCTTCTTAATTTAAAATACCTATTATGTCAAAATAAATAATACTGACACCTTAGGGCTCTCTACCAGCTAATGTAGATGTAACTTTTCTCTCCAAGGAGGTAAGACTGATGCCTAGGCGCTCTCTACCAGTTAATGTAGATGTAGCTTTTCTCTCATAAGTGGTAAGATTGATGCCTAGGTGCTCTCTACCAGCTAATGTAGATATAACTTTTCTCTACAACAAGGTAGTAAGACTGATGCCTAGGTGCTCTCTACCAGCTAATGTAGATGTAACTTTTCTCTCCAAGGAGGTAAGACTGATGCCTAGGTGCTCTCTACCAGCTAATGTAGACATAACTTTTCTCTACAATAAGGTAGTAGGAATGATGCCTAGGCGCTCTCTACCATGGAAATCCATATCGTACTGAGGGGTCCAATGTTTTTCCACCCTTGTGTTTAAACCACGTGGAAGCCCTAGCCACTGGTGACAGCTGGTGTATGGATATGGTCTGTCGCTAGACAGGCACAGTTAAAGACATCTGTGCTCGCTCGGTCCTAGTTCTGGTATATCGCGAGTATTTGTTAGTGCACTCAAATAGACCAGAGAAACCCTCAAAATAACCCTGTATTTAACTATACAAGTGTTAAAGTTTATTGCCTAGGCATGTAAAGCGCAAAGGTGTTTAAGAGAAGAATTAGCCTCTTCTAGCAAAGGAAGTACTTAGGCACACTCCTCCTCCCCGCCCTCCCCCCAGGGTTGGACTACAAGCACGCCAGAATGAAATAAAAATTAACACTATTACTTGTAGAAATGCGGTACTATCTTTTAATCAAAGAAAAATATTTTGATAGCCTTGTCATTAGAATTTAACAATGTACTTTGTGAAATCAGTCATTGGTTAGAACTCGCATTATGTGCTGTTAAAGACAAAACGTAATGAATCTAAGTAATATTTGGGCTCCTGAAATACAACACGTTTCAAACTAAAGCGGAAAATAGTAGGTAATTTTTAGATTTGATCATTTATTTAATAAATTTACTGTCCCTCCCTTTCCCCGAGAAGGTGTTACTTTAAATGCTTTTATTTCATGTGACTAACATTAATTTTATCTAAGATACTCACTTAGACAATTTAATATTTATTACTAATTTAAAATTTAGTCATTATTAAAACATTTACAAATCCGACACCTTAGCTCGGTCGGTAGCGTGTCTCTTTACTGAGCTATGTGTCCCGGGTTCGATTCCTGGCATGGCCGAAAGATTTATCATTAGTCATCAGTGAAATGTGGGTTCACCCTTTCACAGTCGTTCATTGCATTTTATAATATTCAACAAGTTTATATTTTTAAATGCCTCTTGAAAAATGTAAATAAGAAGTGGTACACTAGACTAGTTCAAAGCTCATCTAGTCCGACACTTGTTGGAAAAATCTCACCC
The DNA here is from genome assembly GCA_902151425.1 of Timema shepardi. NCBI lineage: Eukaryota > Metazoa > Arthropoda > Insecta > Phasmatodea > Timematidae > Timema > Timema shepardi. Next base: position 261,848 of record CABFVX010000404.1, read on the forward strand.
TCCCTGGTTTAATGCTTCACTTTTGTGTTGTACTGACCTGTTTCTGATGGGGAGATCAGGTTTCGAACTCCAATTGGGTCTACTGAGTGGTTTTCCTTAAATAATTTCACACCCTCCTTCCACGAAAATGTGGGTAGACTACTTTTAAAATGCTTCCCTCCCTATCCTTACGCCATTAGAGTAACTATCGTATTGCGTATAGCCTGAACATGTAGTAATACGAGGTGAAAAAAAAGGGTATTTTGAGACTTGACCATGTACTTGAAACTCGGCTAAATACACCGCCTCAATGTGGTTCGAATAGGCAACATGTCATACTACATTGCAAATAAGGTTACATAGCTCTGAGTAACATTGGGAACGACCTCGCTCCAAGTTACTTGACGGTGGGACTGAAAGCTTCTATTGATAAGGGGTTAATTTATAGTTTTACTCATTATATTGATTTAAACCACCTATCAATTAAATTAATAATTAAATGTGTTCCGACTCTCAACAATAACTAATTACCAGAAATATGAGAACAAAGAGCGTTATTGTGTATACTTTTGTATGTTAAAAAATCTTATTTAAAGGCATAATGTTAAATTCTGAATGCTACACCATAATATATTGATAATCTATTCATGTGAAACCAATTTATAAACAGCTTTTTTTGTACTGACCAGTTAATTATTCAAGTTGAGTGTCCCCTATTAAAAATTATCAATCTGTTTGAGATTTCTAAGAGAAAGATAAGATGTACGACTTTGCAATATAGTAATAAATACTTTTGTTTTAGAATTTATTTTTATATCATTTTCAAAATTAGGTATTTATCTATGATTTGAAGGGACTATAGCTAGATTCCCAGAAGATATTTGATATTTAATAATTGTGTAGCTATAAAAGATATGTAACTTATCTGTAGAGTTGTATTTTAAGAAAGCATAGTTCTTGTATTGATCAAACGAATCATTGATAGTGCTAGCTAAAAGCCAGGAAAAACAACCCCTAGTACACCTGACCAGGATTAAACCACGATCTCTCTGTTATTGGCAGTCTAGTCTATAGCGAGAGTAGCGCCTTAGACCATGCGGCCACTGAAGCGGGTGTTTTGTCATTGTTTTCCAATACTCTCTTGACATCTCAGTATAAAGTGGGCTTTAGAATAAGCAGTGATTAATTATATAAAAAACGATTAGGTTTAGATATTTTTGAAAGGAAAGATTGTTTATTTCAAAGCAGAGGCTTGATAATAAACATTAGCTTTTCTTTTTTATTCATTTCTATGTTGACTCTCCTGGGGAATTGGGGAAAAAAATTAATATTTACATTTAAAAAATATTTCAAATACAGTATGTAAAAGATTTTAGCTGTTTATAGGATGGCGGTTATGTTTACACATATAAATCTTACAATATTCTCACGAATAATAGGAATTTAATTAAAACATTACTATTCAAAAATTGAATTTATGTGCTATAATTGAATAATATAGAAAGTTTAATCAAGTTTCCCTCAAAATAAATTATGTCTTTAATACAAATATTATCGCTTTATGTAAATAAAACTAATCTTGAATACATATATATATATATATATATAAAGATACCCCTCATAAAATGACTTATGGTACTAAAACATACAACGCTTACACTACAAATAAATGTTATTTTTAAACTACTTAAGTAACTTATAATCAATGAGATATAAAATCAGAATATAGCCCAAACGGTTATGAAGACATGGCGCTAATTATTAGTATTATACTACTATAAAGCTACATGGCTAACTCACTCACTGACATTAATATTTACCCACTTCCAGATGAGCTAGAAACTTGAAATTTGACAAACTTATAGCTTCTAGCCTGCAACCGAAGTGAAAATTCCAAACAGTTAAAAAAAAAAATTATCCCCCAAAATAAACTCAGAATATCGGAGCAGCTTTAAAGTCAGTGCAGACCTTTCTTTGGAGGTCTCTTGAACGGTAAGACCTATCAAAAAACGGCTCTGGAATTACATTAGTTTACATCCAATTACAAAGAAAACTCACTGGGGGTTCAAGCAAAGTGAGTGTATATACACAAAATCACAAAGATTTTACAACATGCATAAACAGGATGAAGCAAATAAAGTGTTACAAATTAAAATATAAGTAAAAACTTAAGACACAAATATGTCATTCAAGTAAATCTTTATTTGAAAAGAGGGGGAAGTTACGTGATGATATAAAAGAGCTGGATCAACTAGCTGAGGTCAGGAAAAAGTTACAAACAATGTATTTTAACTGGACAATATGTATATTCTTCTATAGTTACTAAATTATAGTTGATTAAAAATTATAGCTTATATTTAGATGGATCCAACTACCTTTGACACAGAGTCTTTTAGAAGTCCCCAAATGTAAAAAAAAATAACATAAATGGCCATAATGTGCCATGAATAATATATGTGGAGCTACTTAGGCAAATATTGTAGGTTCAGATGACAATATGGATTAGGTATTTGATTTTTATTAAATATATAAAATAATTATAATGCTATATTCGATAAATGGGTTGACCAGATTATATTAACTCTTCGCATTATCAACTTGGCAAGAAATAACTTATCAATCATTTATCAATAACGTGGTGCATAATGCTGAGGTGCACCATCAGACTGTATACACATAATAAGCCAAGCATTTAAAGTCACTCCTTCTACAAATTATAGGAGTATGTGTTGTTTTTACTTCTTATTTTCAATTTCAATCCATTGATTGGTAGGCCACTTCTCACAATGCTGTTTCCTTTAGTTGACTGTGATTATGACTGATATAAAATCATGATATATTTTAAATACTGTAGGTGACCTGGCGGTCTAGGGGTAAGGTGTCAGACTTCTGTGCTGGCGGCCGGGGTTCAATCCTCGGTCCCGGCAAAGATTTATCTGATTACAAAACCCTTCCTCCACCTCTGACAAGACATCTTGTGAATGTGAGGAATGCCAGGCCTCCACCGTGGTTAGGATTCCGCGTTAAACTGTAGGTCCTTCATTTCATCTCACAATTACCCTACCATTACACATTAGCGTAAGTGCGTATAACCCGAACGGGTAGTAAGACGCGGTGCTAATAATAATAATAATAATAATAATAATAATAATAATTTAAATACTGTAATCGTGGCCACCCTCTTCGTTTATAATTTTGGTTAATCTCTTTGTTATTGGTGTCGAAAAATATACACTTATTTGTTTACATTATTTCTTGTCCTCTAACTCTAAACTGGTACATATTAAAGCAGGGCTTCTTAAACGTTTTACAGTCAGGCCTCACTTGACAACAATAATAAAAATAGTCTTAAAAATCTCTTTCAAGTTGTAAAACAAACAAAAATAAATTATGAACTTTTGACATTGATTACTATGATTTCATGATTTTTTTATTGAAGCCATGAATATTTTTTATAAAATCCAATAAAATAATTATTTTATTATGACTTTACTACATTGGATGACATGAATACTATCCATGATAAATCCATGATAGATCCATGTTAAATTACTTGCTTGTCAGTGAGAAGGATGAAATTGTTTCCTATCACAGAAGTGGTTCAGAAAAATCTGACTAATAGTTTTTATAACCTCATTTTCCAAAGCTGTATATTCATTTTGTACACTTTACCAAAACTTTACCAAGTTGGAGGAACTATATACTAATTGCTTCAAAGATATATCACAAGTTATGTCTGCAAAGTTTTCTTGTGTTTGCGATGGAGGATGATTAACACTATCAGAATTTTCTACAAAAGGATTACGAATCCACAGACAATCATCAACACGAATTTCTTTATAATACCCTCTAAATCTTTCCTATAAATCTGACTAATGATTGACATTAACTTGATAAAGAGTTGATTTATTAAAATTTAGTTTAATTTCTTCTAAAAATCTATCTTACAATGTAAACATATCCACATTTCCATTCTAAACTCTACTTTTCCACAACAACTTTTTCATGAACCCATTCACTTGATCACTAAATTCCAATACATTTGTATAATATCCCTCCAGAGACATATTCAATAAGTTCATTTTGTCAAAAAATCACGCAAATATGATAAATTCACCAAAAAGTCTTTGCTCTGCAGATGCTCTGACAATACAGACTTGCCTAGCAAAAAAGGTCCTCCCCTCATCAAGCAGTTCGATCGAACAGTTTATAAAGCACTCTTCCACGTGACAGTCATATCACCTCAGTATGGAACAGAAAGTGACGGTAGACCTGCCCAATTCATCGCATATTAATGCGAAACATCTTGTTTCATTGCATTTGTTTTGTTTACAATCACCATTTTCATAGCCAAGCAAAGCACATCATTAACCTCCGAGTGCATACATTTTGCTGCAAACGCTTGTTGGTGTATGAAGCTGTTAACCCATTTAGCATTATGGATTACAATTTGAATTCGTTTTACAAAACCATTATGTTTTCCGGTCATTGCAGCAGCAGCAGCATCTGTACACATCCCTGCATATTTACCCCAAACTTTCTTTATTAATAAACTCATCTACTACTTTAAATAGTTATTCACCTATGGTTCTAGAATTTACTTCTTTACAAAATAGTAATTCCTCAACTAGATCTTTTTCACTTGAAAATCTTATATATCTGCGCAGAATTAGATTTATCTGTCGTTTCATTCAACTGGATCGAGAAAAACAATCTTTCTTTTCGTTGGAAAATTAATTTTTCTTTTATATTTTCTGCCATGTCATTGATACGGCGGCGAATTGTGGGATTTGACAGCGGAATATATTTTATTTCCTTACTCGCACGATCGCCTGAGATTTTATTACACATTCATATCAACAGCACACGAATATACGATTATCTGCAATTGTAGGTTCCTTTTTTTTATTTTAGCAACATGTAGCGCCTCTCTGTATTATGCCATTAATGCTTTTGTTGACACATTAGCATGTTTGGAAATTGTTCCCTTTTGTTGAAGTTCACTTAATTTGTGAACATAAAAATCACTTTATTGTTTAACACAATCTGGATGCTTAGAATGCAAATGCATTTTTAATTTACATGGCCGCATATTATAATTTTAAAGATTTTGGCAACTATTACACATTGAGGCTTTGGATTGTTACTCTCCTTGTGCAAGTAAGTGAAACCCAAATTAATATAAGAGTCGTCATATTGTTTATTAGCAAGTTTCTTTTTCTTCTTAGAATTTTGCACAGCTTCCGTTTGAATTGGGAAATCCATTTTCAAAAAACGATCCATTTCAAATAGATGGAAAGAACAAAATTACTATTTATGTGCACAACTAACAAAACGCAGCTAAAAATATTAATATTATATTGTACTTACATGCACTAAGTACTAAACAAAACCACATTTTCTCGGGTCTTTATACTGCAGATACTGGAATGTTTACAAGACAAAAAAGTGTTGCCAGGCTACAAAAAGCTACTTATAACCTATTTTTCTAGGTAGTATCTTGACAGGACCCTTTTATGTACCCATCACAGAAAGAACTCGAATTGGTAGAGAAATAAGAAAGGGAATAGAGTGGAACATATCATCTGTTTTTTGTATAAATCTTCAACCCTCTCACTTGACCGATACCTGACTACTTTTAGAGTAATATTTACATATATAACAATTTTTTTATAAATTTAAAAGTCCATTGAAATGTAAAAATATATTGTGCAAATTTTTAATCTTAAATGAAAATCCATCTGTCAACAAACAGTTTAACGATGCGGTGCCTCACCTGGAACATCCTCGCACCTCACCAGAGAGGCGCGCCTCACAGTTTGAGAAACCCAGTATTAAAGGACACTTCATAAAGTAACATCATCCCTTAGCTCTTACAATATGAAACTTATTTTAATTAACTAAAGCAAACTTAACTTTATTCACCCCACATTGGTAGTATCTTTTTCTATGATGTCAGTTTCTGATTCATATGGATTGGTGGTAGTGGGATTGTACCTTCCGCATCCTCATTACTTTTGTGTACAGTATTCCCATGACTTCTTTGGTGCTGACTGACAGCTTACATCTGACTTCTGACAGTCAAAATTTAGGTATATACCGAAATTTTGAATGTCAGAAGTGACAGCTGCTAAACACACGTTTTTGCGGATCATCTGGTTCGGCGCAAGGATACGTAATTTGGTCTGGTAAATTTTTAAAGCTGTCAGCTCTCAGTTTTGAGCTGTCAGTCAGCACCAAAGAAGCTATGAGGTTAATGTAGACATACGGACGAATGATATAACCAACTTTAGATACAAACAGCTTTATCCAACAAATAACACATCTATCTCATCTAGTCTGGTTTTTTAGTGATTGTAAGTTGAGTGTGCTCTCCTGAATAATGTTTCCTAATTCCTCTTCCTCATTCATAGCCCCATTAGAATGAATATGTGGATAATCTATACGTGTAGTAAGATGTAGTGTGAAAAAAAAGGTCAACAACAAAAGCAGGAAACCATTTGTTATATATGATTGATGTGCTATAAATACCAAATCAAATTGATATGTGTGAATAAATAATATAATTTGTAGTTCACACATAGTTAAATAATTGCAATATTGTGTCTTAGATTCAGTCACTTGTTTTTTATATTCTATTGCTTCTACGAGTAGTAATATTGTCTTGTAGTATTTCGAACTTAAATATTGACTACTTGCCATTATTAAACCTTTTAGGTATTCTAGTTTGGCATATTATTTTGAGTCAAAGAAACTAATTAAATATCAACAGTGGTTGGTATAGCTTTGAAATTTCTAGGTCGAAGGTAAAAACTCCTTCGCCTCGACCTCTACACCCACAATAATCTCCGAATCATAAAATAATCTTAAAGGAAGAATAAAACCTTTGATTTACTATGCATACATGTTAAATAGTTCACTAAATATGAAATATTTAAACATATAATCATTGTTAGAACAACTACAAAACTATATTTTAACACAGACTTGTGATTAAATGGCATCTAAAAACATGAACATAGATAAATTAGGATATGTCAGCATAGAATAATATTGTGAGATTTTTTTATACTCTTAGCCTTTCTTTACCTAGATGCACTTATTTGACAATATAAAAATTAAAATTAACGCTTTTTGATAACAGCCAACAACTAATATTCGACTTCATCTTATCACGTTTCGTACTTGGTTTCGCATTCAATTGGTAACACCTACACACACCTATATATCGGTAATATTAATAGGATACTGAAGTAGAGGTTTAAAAATCTTCCATTAAAAAATTAATTGGATTTAGCTATAGTCTCAAGCCAAGAACTGAATCCACAAAAACTGTTATTGCTACATTTATTTTTTCTAGGATATTCAAGATAGATCCCAAGTACTAAAAAATATTAAACATTTCTCATTTTGATAGATTTTTTTGGCTAGGAATTTCATAGGCTAGTAAGGTAGGCTGTTTTTGAAAGGAAATGTAAATGCTTTTTATGATTTTTTTATACTGTCACACACTAACTTGTATATAAATTCAACTAATTAAGAGAATTGTGATTTGTTTTAGAAAAGAGACATACATTTAAAAAGTAATCACGTGGGTTAGGGTGTCAACACTATCTGGTCTCGTTCAGCGGTGACAAGTCGAGTTTTGATCCTCAGCTGGGTCCACTGGGTAGGGTTTAATATTTTTCAATACCTTCTCCTATGAAATGATAGTTAATTTAATTGAAAGTGATATTTTCTATTCAGTCTCCTAATATTATTAGAAGCTAAGATAGCCCAAACAAGTCGTTAAATAGATATCTCTAGTCCAGTGAATCCGCCTTGAATATCTTTCTGACGCAACAATAAAATTTCAGGCTTGGTTTTGATAAGAAAAATATTTAGAGAATAAATGTACCATTTAGAAAGAGCGATTATTAAGGCACGAAATAGTTTTCCTACTGGCATATTTTTATGTATGTCAAGGTTATTGATATTTTTATTTGTTTAAAAAAAGGGGCCGACTCTCGAAGAGCTGAGATACGTTTCAGGCGTTTAGAGATTCCACATTATTTAAGAGAGCTGTTTTTATTTCAAAATATTGATTTTATCAAACAGGAATTAAAAGGTATCAAAATGAATTAAAGATATTAAATTAAAAACCCTAGATTTTAATTTTTACTATTGAAAATAAAAATTATGAAAAGTTAGATTATCTCGCTCTCAACGAAGTCCAAATGAAATGTTGCATTTGTGATATCAGAGTAAATGGTAAGAAGCATGGCTATAGCCTTCCTCAAACAAATAACATATATTTTTAATAGGGCCACAGCAGAACTTTTGAAGATAGTTATAATACCTACGAAGCATTTACGAAGCTTCAAAACTGCTATTTCCATAATAAATAATATGGCATGAGGCTTTTTACCTTCAAGTAGGGTGTTTAATTTATTTTTCATGACCCGCCTCGGTGGCGTAGTTGACTAACGCTCTTATCATGTTGAGCTTGACTACTGAAGACGGGGAGATCGAGGCTCGAATCTCGGTCGGGTGAACTTTTTTTTTTCCTAAATGGTTTTTCACTCTCCCTCCACGCAAATGTGGGTTCACTTCCTCTTATTAAACCTTCCCAATTCCTAATCCATTAGTGTAATTAGTAATTAAAGCGTATAACCCGAACGGGTAGTAAGACGCGGTGCTAAATATTATTTCTCACGCAGCGTCAAATCGTAGGGAAGATTTCTATATTTTAGTAGAAGCAGCAACATTCAGACGACTGAAATCATTTTACGATGTAAACATTATATTATATAGTATATGGATATGTCAACTACTATTTCTATCACTTTCAAGCCATGTTGATAAGTTTTTCTTTTGCATTAATCTTTTAAAATCTATTTTAGAGACATGCATGCTACATCCCATTTGTGTTATTCTCAACTTAACACTAACCACCCTATAGAAACGAGAAGATTTAAGCATAAATTACTTGGAAATTTTGGTCGAGTAAATCTTTAAAAAAATAATATTTTTTGAGGGTTTGAAATTATACATATATCAAAGAAATCTGATTTACCGGGGATGAAATGGGTTCTTATACTATATCTCATTTAGCATCTCACTTATATAATGAGGTTCATTATTGAGTTTGTTTCTTTGTATTCTTGTGATAGACTCGAAACCCACTTAACCGGCTTAACTAGTATTTTCAACGATTATTTTGTTAAACGATCAGATAGGCAATATTTGTTCCTGTTAAACTCGGTTAATGATGTTTCAAATATTATGTCCTAGGTCATGCAATCAATTATATAATAATATAGTGTACTATTGAATGTAGTATTAATTTATACTATAACTTATCAACTTTAATCACAAACTAATCTGCAAATCCAAAGAGTATTTACATACGTGTGCAAATTATTAGCATTGTTCATGCTTTTGGTGTTTGTTTTGATAAAATTCAAATTTGGTGTTAGTTAGTGGTACTTAATTAAGCTGAAATTTGTAATTTGGGTACGTCATAGTCTTTTACATATTTCTGCTCCATTTTAGGTGATGTTTGGCCCTACATTTTATTTTGTATTTGTGTCAGTTTGCAATAGTACTGTTCTTTACATTTTTTGCTTGTGTTTATTTGGAAGTAAAAATCCTCCCTGCTCTTTCCACTCACCTTTGTGTATTGACTGCTTTGTTTTATGCTTAGGAGTAGTTCTGTAAATTCATCCCATGGTCGGAGTAACAATGGTTATGGCAGGTAGTGTGGGGGTGAGAGCCGGAAGTGGTCTGGAGTTCTGTCTTCTCGCAGTTGTAAGGATACTTCAGTGTAATAAAGATGGGAAAAGCTAAAAATGTCACACCACGAAAGAGAGCACAAACTGAAGTTCTTTTGAAAGCTGGAGGTAAAACAAAAGCTCATATTAGTCAGATTGTAGGAGTAAGTACTAGTTAGGTTACGCGATTCTCACAAAAGATGACGGATCGTAAACGTACTACAACACATAGAGTGGGCAGGTGCGGTAGAAAACGCGTGATATCGCCCATTTTAAAGAAAATGTTGTTATAGAACAGCATACAAAACTAAGCATGATATCAACTCAGCTTCAGGCGGTTGCTTGGGAACATGGACGAGACGTATCTGCTAGCACTATCCGCTGTAGGTTTTCCGAAGGCGGATTAAAAGCAAGAAGACCTCATAGAAAGCAAAAGCTGATACCTGCCATTATAACAAAAAAAAAGCTTTATTGGGCCATGTCACACAAGGACTGGATATCTAAAGACTGGGGAAAGGTAAATAAAGTACCAAAAGTGTATTAAAAGTAAATTTATCATTATTATAACACAAGTTTTGAAGTAATTTTCATTTGGCGTTTTCATTAATTTGCTTGTTGTCAAACGAATAGCGAAAATGCGTGTTTCAGGTATTGTTCAGTGATAAGACGATTATCTCTGCTGTTGAAGAAAAACCCTCAGTACGTAAAAAAGGGCCAGGAGAGGCTTTCAGGAAGGAGTGTGTAGTGCAAAATGTAAAACACCTCACTAAAGTTATGATTTGGAGTAGGATTTCAATTTATGGGACTGGTAAAATTCATGTATTTCAGGGAAACTTGAATGCTGGACAGTACAGGGAGTGGGTATAAACGTGTGGTACCTATGACGAGTGAATGTTTCCCAAATGGTAATGGAATTTTCATGCAAGATGGTGTGCAAGAACTGCAAGAACAGAACATAACTGTGTTGGAATGGCCCAGCAACAGCCCAGATATGAACCCTATCGAGTCTGTGTGGAGTGTTTTGAAGAAAAAAGTGAAACAGAAGTACCCGACAACCAAGGAAAGTCTAATAAAACACATTAGATCTGTGTGGCAAAATGATGACGACATTGTACAAATGTGCAAGACAGCAATAGAGGGCACGTTAAGTCAAATCGAAGCCTTAATAATGGCAAAAGGGCGCAATACTAGTACTATAATGAGTATAAAGACTGTAAGTAAAGTAAAGTATAGTTTAGTACATTTTAGCTTCGAATAAATTAATTATTTCGTTAAAATTAGAAAATTGCTAATAATTTGCACACGTCTGTACATGATACAACACACTCTTAAATCCAAATGTAAATTATAGTTTGGTTTGATTGTTTGTTTCATATTAACAGTAAGTAGTTGTTAACTAGTCGTTCTTCGACAAGTAAATATTGCACATAAGTAACGTTCAACATATTTGAGTTAATAATAATAATAATAATAATAATACTTAGCACCTGGTCTTACTACTCGTTTGGGTTATACGCTTAAGTACTAACTACTCCAATAGGTTAGTATTTGGGAAGGTTGAATATAGAGAAAGTGAACCCACATTTGCGTGGAGGGAGAGTGGAATTTTTTTAGGAAAAACCACCCACAGTTCACCCGAGCAAGATTAGAACCTCAATTTCCCCATCCTTGGCAGTATAGCTCACCATTTATTTGAGTTGATCTTACATTTATAAAGATGCATATTCAGACACATACATGAACTTTCCCATTAAAATGCAGCTTAAGCTCCAGAGTAGCAAAGTAAATAATCATAAAAAATAACGTATATAAATTTATGTGTAAATGTTGTAACTTCAAGAAAACATTATTATTATTATGTTACTTCTTACCCCAAGACCACCAGGTCACCCTTTCAAGAAAACAAAACTACGCATAAGTACCTATAGGTGTCTGAAGGATGTACATCTCGGGCGTATTATTTTCTACTTCTACTTATATTCCGAGCCTAACGCCTTATACCACTTGATTGCCGGTGCGGGTAACTTAAAACCAAAAGAGACCTATAAAGATGAAATTTTGAATACCTTTTGAGTAAACCTTTAGGCGCACGCATAAGTTAGGTTAACTCAAAAAACAAGGAATATAGTACTAAACATTTCATAAAAGTACTTACCTAAGGAAATATTAGGGCGTGGGTGACCTGGCGGTCTAGGGGTAAGATGTCAGACTTCTGTGCTGGCGGCCGGGGTTCAATCCTCGGTCCCGGCACGGATTTATCTGATTACCAAACCCTTCCTTCACCTCTGACAAGACATCTTGTGAATGTGGGGAATGCTAGGCCTCCACCGTGGTTCGGATTCCACGTTAAACTTTAGGTCCTCCATTTCATCTCAAAATCACCCTACCATTACACATTAGCGTAAGTGCGTATAACCCGAACGGGTAGTAAGACGTGGTGCTAATAATAATAATAATAATAATTAGGGCTTGAATCTTTGGTTTAGTATGTTTACTTTCACATTTTATTACGAGTTTGACACCATAAATCATGTGACAATCTATGTTGTTGGCTCAAAAACCAATAAATAGAAGGTTAAGGCTTTGCATATGTGGTTACTTTTGATAGCCATAGAAGTAGGCGGCAGTCTTAGTGTACTCACAATAATATTAGTTTAGTCGCGGAGGTGTTAGGATGACTTTGAACACCTCAGGAAAACTTCTTGTAACTTATTGTTCACTAAGGGAGTGGGGAGACAAGGCATCTTCCCACTAGCGATGCTTACTACTGTTGGACCTGTTAAGAGTAGGGTGGCCTGGCGGTCTAGGGGTAAGGTGTCAGACTTCTGTGCTGGCGGCCGGGGTTCAATCCTCGGTCCCGGCACAGATTTATCTGATTATCAAACCCTTCCTTCACCTCTGACAAGACATCTTGTGAATGTGGGGAATGCCAGGCCTCCACCGTGGTTCGGATTCCACGTTAAACTGTAGGTCCTCTATTTCATCTCACAATCACCCTACCATTACACATTAGCATAAGTGCGTATAACACGAACGGGTAGAAAGACGCAGTGCTAATAATAATAATAATAATGTTAAGAGTATTTTTAGAATAGGCCACGGTCAGCGAGGGCTTGTTCTTGGCCTATCTGGGCTATTCATTATTCATTCACAGGGCCTACAAAGGATGAAGAGACCCAAAAATATCTCCCGTTTTTTTAAAACATAATTTTAATAAATAAAATATAAATATAGAAACAAATCGCTTTCATTATATTAAAATAAAATAAGATAAAACAAAACAGAGTTTGATATTTCTTTATTGCCATTTCATTTTGTTTAAACAATGATGATGTTCTTCCGTTATTGAGGTTGTAATACAATATTTATATTTAATACTCAACATAATTAATTGGTAGTAGACACATAATCCTCATTTTAAAGTATCTCGGTTATTATGCCTTTCCTGTTACCAACGGCCGTTCCATGATTCCTTCCATGTTAGCAAAAAAAAAAAAACTTTTGGCCAGATCTTTAATTTAAGGTTAATTTTGATTTAATCACTCTATCACACCAACACCGATGTTCTTGCTCCAGCTTCAGCTACCAAGTTAGTGGAACCACAAGCCTGCAGCTCATCACAATTAACTGAAACGAATTCAATGACTGCAGTTTCTGATCAGTAGTATGGTGATAATGCTGATCCCCCTTCCTCACATAAACTGACGACCCTTAAGCTGGAGTAGCACAGGATTAAACTGATCCTTGAATGCTATCCGAGGACGCAGACAAGTAAGAAACAGACTCTCAACCTTACGGGGGTTTCACTGCTCTCCTTTTGCTAGCTCGAGTCCTTCATCACTGGGCTTTGCTAGTGTCACTGCTGGGTGATGATAGGACTAACCGTAGCGATCCTAGTGGTGAAGGACTTAAGCTCCCAAAAGAAGTGCAACAATTTTAACCTGGAGGTTGAGTGTTTAGGTATATTATTTGTCTATGTCCGAGGAATTAAGTGACCAAACGCATGTAAATATCACGGAAGAGATTAAAGTCAATGCCATACACACAAAAGAAAATTCGTTTTCCAAATACTAATTGACGATTCACAGGATAATGGTTATGAAATGGAAAGAAGCTACTTCGTACATGTCTTGGGTACTCTAAGACTTCAGATGCAGTTTTTTTGTTCTCCCTGCAAATTATTTAATATGCATACACTCCCTTTGTTAAAATGGTAATAGATTCATTCATATAATAATACATAAATCTAGTATATCGTTAATATATTGTATATTTTTAAATAATAAACCTAATCTCTCATTTTTGTTATATTTTGAAGAACATAAAAAACATAATTGATGGTAAGGCTATATATATATATATATANATATATATATATATTCTTGTTATTTGTATTCCCTTATTATCTGGATTAAAACCGTAAAATTCCACAAAAATTTTAATAGACTGAATTAAAATCAATCATATTTAATACAAATAAGACTTGAAGATGGTGAAAAATCACTGAAACATGTCATCGTCATGGAAGAAAAACTAAAACGTATACAAAACAAGGAGAAGGACATAAAAATAATAAACGAGAAGATATAACCTTACTATCAATTATTATTACTCCTTACTAAATAAACATTTACATTACTAGAAATATAAAACATAGCTACCACCCCTTTTATATTTATTTGTTTAGTCAGATTCATATTGCCTAATGGTAGTATTACACTGCCACACACACACACACACACACATATATATATATATATATATATATATATATATATATATAGTACACTACTTATAAAAAAGTGTCGGTCTGTATGTCTGCTGCCTGAGATTTCTGAAACCTCATAGCTGGTTGCGAGGAAGTTATTTTTATAAATTACCTAGATTGTTGCCACGTCTTACTACCCGTTCGGGTTGTACACACGCTAATGTGTAATGGTAGGGTGATTGTGAGATGAAATGAAGGACCTACAGTATAACGTGGGATCCGAACCATGGTGGAGGCCTGGCATTCCTCACATTCACAAGATGTGATTAATACACGTCTTGTCAGAGGTGAGAGAAAGGTTTAGTAATCAGATATATCTGTGCCGTTACCGAGGATTGAACCCCGGACTTCCAGCACAGAAGTCCGACAACGTACCCCTAGACAACCAGGATACCGGGAAGGCTATTGATCAAACGAAATATATTTAAACATTTTTTTCCCTTCTGAATTCTCCTATTCAAAGTAGAATTATTTATTTCTATGAATATCTTGCTCTCCAAATTCGAAGAGTAATTACATAATACGTTTTAAATTGTAGATACAAAGATAAATAATAGTTCACCATCATATTTTACATAAAAGTAAATCAACTATCCTTGTGAATTGATGTACTTTTATGTTCACTTATAACTAGCATTGAATATATTAGAATGTGGGATATTTCGTATTATGTTCGGCTAATATAGAAAGGCTATAAACTATTTAATACTTAAATATGTCTTAAAGGAGCTGAGCTTTGACGTTAAATATAATATATAATATGTTACATATTATGTTTTATGTACAGTGTGTAGTAAAAAAAATGGAGGCTTCAACACGTGCAGCTACTGTTATGACTTCAGGAAAACTTCAGAACCTACGAAATAGATTCGGTGATAATAATTATTTCTAGTGACTAAATCAAAGTTTTTCTGTTGAGTATCCAACCGGGGTAGTTAAGTGTTATTATGTGAGAATGCAGCTTCATGTAGTCAATCGTCTGACTTAGTGTGAAAACGTTGTATGGTGAATGACGTAACCCATGCATCATACCAATTTTTGCAAAGCACCAAGGCTCTTGGAGGATAACTTAACACTGGAGCAATGATTTATCAAAAGCAGCTCTAAGTTGATTTTCTTCCTCACTCAGATAATTGTTCTCCATCATAATTCTATTTTATCCTGACATCTTCTCGCTCTCTGGCTCACCTGCAGAGAAAGCCTGAAAGTCTGAAGATATTGAAGATAGAATCCGGACAGAGCAATTGGTATACAATTTAGTCTTAAATGAATATATTTTAAGTGCAAGCTAGAGTGGCCTCAATTAAATTATAAGGTATCTATCGGAAAATAGCTTGGACGACTTGGCTCTTCTTCTACCCGATAATATTTACGAATTTATATTCTATAGTAACTCTTTGAGAGAGACGACAAATGACCAAACAGTTATTATACAAACTCTGATAATAAACAAGCTTATATTGAACACAAAAAACTTACTGTATACATAAAGGTATTGCAGAATACTCGAGATCCAGTAGGAAAAGTGTTCTTTTAAGATGCACCCGAAGGTAAAGGTAGTACTAATAATTAGTTTATTCTTGGTTAAGATCAGGTCTGATATTTGGTGTGTTGCCGTTATAGTGATTTTATCAGATATAGCCGCTGCTTTGTTATAAGGGGGAAGAACAGTGAATGTGAAATTTAACTTACTTTTGCATATATTTTTAATGACCGAAATTCTCTTTTCAACATAATGAAGCAAATTTAAGTATCTAAATTACTGTAAAAATTAGCTCTTAAATTACAGAATGAAAGTACATTTTCGTATTAGAATTCTATTGAAGATCTAGATATAGGCTCTAACTGTGAAGAATCTCAGATGCAGCTTGTACTCTTAAGAGGCGTCATCATATTGTTCTCAGAAGAGTTCCGATAAAATTAACTGGTTATTCATTCCTAGAGTCACTAGGGTTGATGAGTTCATAGCCTGTCTGAAGATATCCTACATATGCCCAGACGTTTTAAAACTTTACCTGTCAACCAATATGCTCATCCGTCTGTGCGATGACAAGATCTATACTTGTTTGCAAATATAGTGCTGAAACTCTGAAATTGAGTCCTCGCAGGGTACGAAAGCAAGGTGGCCAGATATGTATCTTAGTCAAGGATATCCAGAAACTAGTACATTTTATTCATCCCGATAGAGGTCTTCTGCTAAACAAACCTACTCGTATTTCATAGCTCCAGGAGTAAGGTATTCTAGCTCCTAAAATGAATTGGCTAGTAAAATTATAGAGTATTTTAGACCAGTTGGAAGTACCATTCCACACCCACATGCCCATGTCTTATTGCTTTAGTCCATTCGGCTTAGCCATCTACGCTATTCTATTTAAATTTGGACACCCATAATTTTGCTGCGTAATTGAAACCTATTTATACTGTGAAATGAGACCCACTTACAGGCAAACAAACTGCAAAACTTTATTATAGAGGTGACCTTCATGACAGGTTGTACTATGGTATAATGGATCTTTATACCAAGAATACCCATCATTCTGTCAGACGTGTCCTTCCTGTTTAGATGCATCTAATTTCTTATCGATTTTTTCCATGCCATGACCATAAACACTGCGCAAGTACAAAACCTGAAGGTGGCAGGCTCTAATCTTAGCAGCAAGTGTTTCTCACATGGACAACAAACTATACATTATGTGTTCCCTTGATAGTTCTGAACGCAACATATAACTAAAATAAAGCTAGCTTAGTCGGAGGAGAAGGGTGGTGGTCATACTGTACTACTCAGGTCCTTTACAAATAATGCAAATATCTGGTAGTTTAGACCAACTGTCACTTCATGTACTTTTGGCCATCTGTACAAATGAGATCGTTTTGGTTAACTGTACACATCATAATTCTTATTTAATGATGGCCATGTTTGAATTTTATTTAAACGTATGTTATTATTAACAGATCCAAGAAAATAAATGTCTTTCAATTAACTCTTTGGATTTAAATGAAACAAATTCAAATTTGGTACTCTGTATATTCACTCAGTCAAATATGAATTCTAAGTCAAATCAGATAATAAATCTGTAGGTATTTACTTTATGTCTTTAAATATGATTATAACAATAAGGTCATTGCTGTGAAGTTTCTATCGGATAGTTGAAGATTTATTTAAACTGCTTTGTTAATCAAATATATTAATGTTTATTTTAACAAATTTTGATTTAAATAAGAGATTAATAAACTTTTAAAGGGTACGCTTATTATAAAAGAAAATACAATTAAAGATAAATCTTATAAGAAAATAGGATTACAAATATTGATCTTATAATATAACATTTTGTTAAAAAAAATTGGATAGGTACACATAAGATTATAATTTATAAAGAGCTTTGATTTTTCACCTTATATGCCAATTTTTTATATAATAAATTGTACGATACAATCGCATCTCATTTCTCAAATTGTGTTATTTATTTTTGCAGTGTGGCTTACTATCTGTTTGGGTTATACGCCTTTGTGCTAATAACACTAATGGGTTAGAGATTAGGATGGCATAATTTAGAGGAAATTCAACCTCATTTGCGTGGTGGGAGAGTGGAAATACACTTAGGAAAAACCACCCTTAGTGAACCAGACTGGGATTGAACCCCCCGATCTCCCCATATTCAGCATTCTAGTCCAACATGAGATTAGTGCTTTAGACCATGTGGCCACCCAAGTGGGTCATATTGTCTAATATAGCTTTAAGGCAAGTTTTCAAAAATAATTTTTAGGTAAAATAACCTTAATATAGAAGTTGTATTCATAAAAACAAACGCATCGTCTTGTTAATCACAATACAAACTCTATATTTATAAACTTTAAACCAAATTGTTCAAATATCTTTTACAAATTTCAAATTTTCTAAATTTAATCATTTGTAAACCATCATAAAATTATTTGTAATTTGTAAAAATAAAAAATTATCTTTATGCATTTATCTCCCAGCTACTCGTTTTGAATTCAATCTTTACTATCAATTTCGAAAAGTATCATATTTTTTACAATTTGTCATAAGTAATTTAGAAAAATAAAGACGCATTCGTTTTCTTATAAAATAGTCCCCCTATATCGATTTTGAACATCATCAGTATAGATATTTTCAAAAATATTCGTAATTTAATAAAACCAATTTTCATTAAACTACTGAACTATCCTAAGAACAAAGTAGACATTGGTTTTTTTGGGAGATCAACCTCTACCTAGATATCCATTTCAAACAAAATCGTTAAAGCCATTTTTTAAATAGCTAAATTTTTTAAAATAAATCAACAAACTACTCTTAAACAAATGTTTTACCCCGAAAATCAGTATGCAGGGCTATTTGTCATGTCAAATGCTCACAATCGACCTCTTTGCAATCAAATCATTAGATCAATTTTTAAAATATTTCAAATTTTAAGAAATCTGTTTTTCTTTTGTATACAACCATTAAATGAGTTTTTACTCGAAACACAACTATATAGCGCAACTTTTCATGACAAACACTCCCAAGATACCCATTTGGAACCCAATCGTAATTGCCATTGTTAAAATATTTCAAGTTTTTGAAAAATCGGACATCAACAAACTACCCATAAATGAGCTTTCACACAAAAAACATTTATACATTGTTACTTGTCATACACACAATCTCCAGATATATATTTTGAAAAAATTCGTAGAAATATTTTGAGCTCTCAAAAACTCCCCATCATGAAACTACCCTTCAATGAATTTTTTCCCAAAAACCAATTCAACACTGCTATTTTTCATGTCAAGCATATCCTAGATGTGCATTTTAAACAAAATCGTAAAAGCCGTTTTCGAAAAATTTGGAATTCAATAAAATCGCTTATCAATAAACTACTTTTAATTAAAGGAATATGATAAAAAAATGTTTTTAGTGGAAAAGCCCTGAAGAAATGTAAATATCAAGTTTGAACAAAATCCATAAAACTGTTTTGAATCTGCTATCAGAGCCAGACAGACAAAGAGACAGTCGTAAATACATGGGGGCAGACAGAATTGTAAAATCCACTCTTTTTTTTAGATCCAGGTTCACATATAACACAAAGATTCATCATAATCTTAAGATCGGTTTTGTTTACAATTAAAATACTTTTTATTGATATGAGAAAGTAAAAAAAATGGGTTATAATGGGGATTTTCAATAATAATCTTAGTTAATAACTTTTATATCAAATCTATAGAATATAGAGTTTTATACATTTGCATAGTTTGTGTAAAGAGCTAAATTTTCTCTTGGCACATCAAAGTATCTCTAAGCTCGTACCTACCAGGCAAACAGAAAGTGACTTGGAGGGGGAAAAAAAATCGATTTAGGTTGTTCAAACTCATAAGTTAGCGTGAAAGTGCGCATGCGTTTTAAAATGTTAGTCGGGTGTAGAACTGGTTGCATGTTATGTGTTTAAGGGGTTTAGGAAGGGGTGGTGGGTGGCCATGAGTCTACGTAGTTCCAAGAGTTGCTGCCAGTTCACGCTACAGTGAAACATGCCAACGTTTCTTCCTTTCAGTGGTGCTCCCATGCGGGAATATAAGGAACTCTCTGCACTTGCCTGCACGTGGTAGGGCTTTGAGAAAAACTTGGAAGACGGCGGGCTCCGTCAAGTTGGCACCGCTCATAAATTATAAAAAAGCACCAACGATAAAATTTAGTTTAGTCGTAAGTGCTGGCCAGTGAACATAAAATGTTCGTTAGTGCTACACTTTATTTTAAGCCTATATAAATATATATATATATATTAGGGGTGTGCGAGTACTAGAAAATTCTAGTTCGAATCAAGTTTTAGTAGCTGCTCGAACTAGACTCACTATTTTCTTTTGCCTAACTAAAAAAACTGTACGGTTATATTAAATTTATTTAAAAATTCAAATATATTTACTATATATTTTTTCAAAAAATAAATTAAAATAAAGTGTTTGTACTTATTTATATTTATTCATGGACTTATTTATATTTATGCATGGATCTCTCAACAGAAATTCAACTTAAAATATTTCTTGTACAAATATTCCTCTATACAGTACTTTTCGAACTCGAAAAAACTCGATATTTTCTTTCAAACTCTGCTCGAGCTCGAATCGAAGCTAAAAATACCTACTTACACACCTCTCATTTAAACATCAACGGTTGGGGCCTAGAAGGTCATTTCCCTTTCTTTATCTTCTAATCTCTTTGGGTAGAGGTAAAGAGGTCACAACAAAACTATTCCATTAAATATCCTTGTAATTTATAAATAAAGAATGTCTTCCTTAAATAAAACGACACCCTTACATTCAAGTATTGCAAAAGTTAGAGAGCACGAGAGCATATTAGGTTTCTGGTAGAAATGAAATACAAACATACTTTTTTGCGTATCATATTATTAATATTGTTTCATAGGTATTGATAATCAACCAAAAGTGATAACTACAGTTCATTTACACGATCTAACGTTTAAACCCATGAAAAATTGTTTTTAGTAAATTTTGTACTTTCAAAGAATTTATTACTATATGAATATGATATAGTTAGTGCTTTTTTTTTCTCTTTACCACTGCGTCTTAACTTACTACCTATTCGGGTGATACGCTCATATACTAAATATGTTTATGGGTTAGGGATGAGGAAGTTTGAATTAGAGGAAATCTACCCGGATTTGCGGAGAGAATATGGGTGGGAAACCATCAGTACACCCGACCAGGTTCGAACCACGTTCTTCCAGTCACCGGCAGTCTAGGCTATTGCGAGAGTTGTTCCTTAGACCATCCGGCTACCGAAGCAGGTCTTAGTTGTATTTATCTATAATTTAAATTTGAATTAACTAATAGGTTTTCTTTTAAATCACTAAACTGAAAACTTTAATCATAATAATTAGATCACAAGCTAGTTTCAGCTAATATATATTATGAAGGTGGGCTAGAAGGGGACGCGAAAAATTCAAGGTTTTTCAGTTTTTATGACAACATATTTTTTTAGCCAAGAAAAATAAAATATTGCCTCAGTACAAACCTAGAATTTAATGTTCTTCCCATGGTGGCCTCAAAATTTCTTGAAGATCTGACAAGGGTGTTCTAGAATTTAATGACAACTCTTTATCTTCATTAAAAAAATTGTTAGATTATGTCACCCTGCTCATGACAGATATTAAGGAACTGTTGTTATCAACATGTGAAGAAAATTAAACACTATGTTTGTACTGGAGCAATATTTTATTTATTTTAGCCAAAACAATCTTTTTCCATAAAAACTGCAAAAAAATTGCCTTTTCTAGCGTCCCCTTCCATCCCGCCTTAAGGCGATGATATTATCTGACAGTTTATCAATGGTGAGAGTTACATACATTTTTGTCTTGAGAACGATTCCCCCAAAATAGATATTAGAACCAAATCAAGAAATACAAATCAGAATAGATATTCTTTGGAAAACATAACCTGAACCCTAAAATTCGATAGTTCTGTGAGGAGTAGACCTCACTCCCTCTGTGTTATTATTATTGTTACTACAATCTTAATAGGGAAGACCTCACTCACTCGGTGTTATTTTTGTTACTACAGGAGTAACATTTATCTTTGTATTACCATTTATAGTCTCTCCTTGGATTTGAAGTAGATATTTCTTCTTGGTGATCAAGTTAGATAGAAAACGAATGAAACAGACAGTAAGGTTAGACTGGAGTGAATTCAATAGTATTTTATATTCATAAAGGATACCCGTTTTCCACGTAGTTAATGATGTCATTCTCGCATTAGATGTCGAATGCTTAGAATTTTAATTCATTCACTTGGAATTAGTTTAAACTAAATAATTTTGGAGCGACTGCTATATTTAAACGGATAACCAGATTGAAAAACTATGTCCAGACATTGTTCGGCCTAGGTTCAGAGAATGTCCTTCCTGAAATGTATTCAAATTGGTCCACGCATGAAACATTTAATGGCGGAATCATGATATGACCTAGACGCAGATGGGAGGATAGCATTGGAATGTACCTGAAAGAGAGATGCTATAATGAGATGGACTGGATAGAACTAGCTCAAGATAAGGATAGGTTTTAATGAGGTGGACTGGATATCAAAGAATAAAGATCGCGCTAGGTGGCGTACATTAGTAAAGCGGATATGAACTTTCAATTTCCTAATGCTCTAGCGTAATTGAGTTAATAAATGGGTTGCTGATCACAATTCCTTAAAACGTATTATATTATAAATCAAGTTAATTCATCAAAGTAATAACCTGTACTTGTATGTTACTTACTCTCATATATTCTCACTTAAAAATACTCATTACTTATATCGTAGGCTATTAGCTGAATGGATACATGGCTTAGTAGCATATAACTTGTAAACAAAGTCAAATATACTCAGTATGATTCCCACTATTCACTCAATGTATTGTACTTCAAATTATAATTGTCGTACACCCAAACACACACACACACACACATACGTGTGTGTATATATCCACATACACATGTGTGTCTAATAATATACTTAAATAAATACACACACCCACACGCATGCATATATATTTATATATAATTAGTTTTTAATGACATCTGTTATGATGAATAAAATTATAAAACGTTGAAAATTGAAGCATTAAATATATTTTAATCATGGTTATCTCTATAAGATTCAAAACTCAAAAACTCTTTAAACATATCATGGCCCAACTATGTTCCCCCCTCATGAAAATAACTACGAATGAATTTGTCAACTCTAACATATAAATGGTGTTATTGCTACAATCCTTTAGTGATATTTGGTCACCAACCAAATATCCATTATTGTTTACGAAAACTTCTAGCACGGCCATAACATCTCATTGTTCACTCACAATGAAAGTTTCTTGAAAACATTGTCTCAACAGCTAGCTAAATAATATTACTCTGATTTAACTTTACACCGATAGGTTACATAATACCAGCAAAGTATTGTTCATTATGCTAATAAATTTATATAAATCATTTTATTTTATACTATTTTTTTAATTAAGCATATTAATACAAATATTCTTAGTTAGGCCTATAGTTATTAGGGTTTTTCTTTTAGTTTCAAATTATTATTTTTTAATCGAGACCAAGAGATAAGATGGTTTACTAAACAAACCCTTATGGGTAGTTACAAATGCTTAAAGTGTAATACACATTCAACTATCAACAATGATAGAGAAATAAACGGGTTGCAATGTAATGAAAACCATTTTTAAGGAAGTGTGCTTAAATTTGAATGACAAACCAAGTTAGTTCTATGCAATGTACTTTAAATGAGTTTTTAAAACTTAGGTCTGGGGATATATTAAGAAGCCTTATACAAAACAAATGATTAGATCCTTAAAACATGAAAATCTCATCCAAAAAAGTATAATAGTTTTCTTGTTTATTGATTAGAAATAAATTGCCTTGGAAACTTACCGCAATCTCCGACCTTGGTGATTCAACTCGTTGATGGTTGTGAAACGTGGTCTCTTAAAATAATATGTCGAGAAGAAATTTAGGGTTTTTGAAAACAAAGTATTTAGGAAGATATTTGGTTCAAAAAGGTATGAAGATAGTGTAAAGTGGAGAAAGTTATATAAGGATAGGCTACATACCCTGTACTCATCACCAGACATTGTTAGGGTAATGGAATATTTATGGTTACGGTGGTCGGGACATGCAGAGCGAATGGAAAAAAAAAACTATAATTATGTACATAATGTGGGGAATGCCAGGCTTCCACCGTGGTTCGGATTCCACGTTAAACTGTAGGTCCTCCATTTCATCTCACAATCACCCTACCAATTACACATTAGCGTAAGTGCGTATAACCCGAACGGGTAGTAAGACGCGGTGCTAATAATAATTATTGTTATTATGTCCAAGGGAATATCTGGCTCACCTTATAGGATTAGTCCAGTGGGAAGCGCTATTCGCACATGGGAGGATAATTTTAGAATGAACCTGAAAGAGATAGGATGTAATGAGGTGGACTGGATAGATTTGGCTCAATTTAGGGATGGGTGTCGTATTTTTTTAAGTGCGGCAATTAACCCTTGCTTTCCTAATGACATTAAGAAAGCAGTTAAATGAGTAAGGATTTAACTTAAATTTTATTTTCTTAAAACTACTATTTCAACTTTTTAAACATTTATTTTAATTAAGTATTTAAAATTAATATAGACCTAACTTATTTAATATTAAATTTGCCTTAGAAATTATCTGCACTTGTAATTTGTATTGAGTATTTATACACTACAACTGAGTCAATTTTACCATCGTTACATGCCTTTTAAACAAATTAACTTATTATCCAAAGGCAAAATACTTTTTTCACATATATAAAAATATTAATTTTTAACATTCAAATCTTTAAAAATGTACGTGTAATTGTATGAATCCCTTTGCAGTATTGATTATAAACACATTATAATGAAGTCTTGAAGATTCATTATAAATGGTAAATGATACAAAGGACAGTTACAAAGTCATCTTTTTTATATATTCAAAGCAATTCTAAATCACGTAATTGATTTTGGTTCAATAAGCCCTTAAGATAAATTTCACAGCAAGTGATCAAGAGACTTGTACTTTTCATTAGAGGTATTTTATTATTTGTTATTGTTTGATCAAACACGTAAACCTCTTGACTTGTTATTAAAGCTGATGTCCCCTTTGAAACATAAATAGGAGCGATAGTACTTTTAGATTTCAACAGTGATGATGATAATGATAATACATTAAGAATTAAAGTTATCTAACTTATTGAAATGCAAATAGCTAAACAATATTGTTACCTGCAAAGGTGCACTTCTGAACTAAGACGCATATATAATCTGGTCTGACGAGGAGGTTTTCCACTCTCCTTGTAAGTAAATACATATACCAAACATTCTACCTTTCTCATACCTACCTTCTATCACCAATATGCGATACCATTATCTAGTGCACGCACACAATCAAACTAGGATGTAAGTGTTAAAACCTTTTGGATTCATTTTTAGCACTATTCACTAGTTAGTATTTTGTACATACAATAATTAACTAACTAATGTAAACTTTTTTTTTACAAAATTCAAATAGTTTAATTCCAACAGGCGCATTTATGAACAATCGTGGTTGTGAAGCAATGGTACCTTTTATTTATAGAGAGAAGCTTGCATGCATTTTAATGAGGGCTGGAACAAGTAAAAACGTCCCCAGTTATGGCCACGTGGTCTACAGTGCTAGACTTTCATTGTATTTGATCACCATTGTCGAAAGTATGGAGTTTATATCCTTGTTTGGTGCACTCAGAATAGTTTTCTTTAATGTGATTATAGATTTAATTTTCTCATCCTCCCACAATAATGCAGGTATATTTATTATTATATAGCTTCCCCATTTCTATCTCTCAGTGCTAAACATACAAATGAATAAACATCTATTGATTAAATAGTAAATACTTTTCAAACTTAAATATTGTGCTTCATGGCTATCTGTCAAAGCATGAAACCATTTCCATTTTTTATTTTTGTGTACAGATACCTGGTAATATATATTCTATCCTGTAACATACTTTGGAAAAAAAAATATTCAGCTTAATGAGACAAACTTTACGCCTACAGTAATAAGATATCCTTTAAAGATATCATAGTCAAATGTAAGAAATTTATTAGTATCTGTTACGGATACAAACCAGAGAAGTAAATCATTTCTAGGTTGCTTCTCAAGTTCATGGTTTGTATTGAAATACCTTTTTAGATCACCATTTTATTATACATTTTGCGTTGCTTTCATTTGTTTCAGTTATGTTTCGCTATAATTAAGTTGCTGTATTTATGTTTTTGTTTTTATTTTGACCAAGGTTTTGATCCCTCCATTTCAGCACCATTATGTGACGAGCTCGGACGGTAGCTACATCCGAACTGAGAGTAAACGAGGCCGTGGCAAAGGCAGCCGTGGGGGAGCGACGGTATGTCTGACCATTTCACCTGTTGCTACTGTATTTCTAGCATCTAGCATCTAGCATCAGCGTACCACACTCACACTTTGAGGATACATAGTTGTAGAGTAGTTAGTTAGATATTTAAACAATTTCACGGGAATCGTACCCGGGACCCTAGGTATAGTGAGCCTTTGCTCATTCATAGAGATATTCAGGAATCGTCCCGTGTTTGGGGTAATTCATCTGTCATAGTTAAGGTTTGTGATGGACATTTGAATGTATCGTTCACTTAGAGCTATCATAGATTCAATAC
Organism: Timema shepardi; assembly: GCA_902151425.1. Taxonomy (NCBI): domain Eukaryota; kingdom Metazoa; phylum Arthropoda; class Insecta; order Phasmatodea; family Timematidae; genus Timema; species Timema shepardi. Next base: position 288,579 of record CABFVX010000404.1, read on the forward strand.
TAATTTGAAAGATAAGTTCACTGCACGGCTATATCCATACCAAATTTAATTTCCACCTATTGTAAATTGTAGAGTGGCCAACACAACAACATATTTATATTACAGCTGCTGTCTAAATCTAAAACATCGTCAAAATGGACATTAGTGGAACACTTCCCTTTGCTTTATATTCATATATAATTGTATTATCTAAATCTAAAAATCTAAACCATCGTCAAAACAGACATTGACATTGCTTATAAATTATATATATACACACAAACACACACAAAAATAAACACGCGTGTCTGGGCCACATTCCTCCATCTTCACTAATTCATCTTCATTAAATTTCTATATACTTTCATATCCTTGAATATTCCATTTGCTTCAACATCCATACAGCGAGTCATACAAACTCTTTTATTCTTAAAACTCTCAAGCTTCCTTTTTTTTTACATCTACAACATTTAACCACGTCTTACTAGGCTTAACTTTTCTGTTTGATCCATACATTCTACCTTCATTATTTGCTTCGTCATTCGAACCACACTTTTCCTCTCAACATGCCCAAACCAACGTAAAACGCTTCTTTCACATTGACTATTGGATTACCTCTCAAACCGCACTCCTCCAGCATCAATTCATTACTGACTCTATCCATACGAGTTTTTCCATATACTTTTTTTTATTAGATTTCTTATTCCAACCAAATTCACTTTGCTCTTATGTTCATCCCACGCTTCACATCCAGAAAATATTGTTGATGTTAAAGCACTTATATAATGTCATTTTGTCTCTTTCAATATACTTCATTCTTTGCAGTAGTCCACATATATCCGACTACTCTCAAGAGATTCATTCACCGGTCTTTCGATCCCATCATATTATATCCTTCAATTTTCACAAATCATTCACTTTTTCTAACAGTTTTTCATTTATACAAAGCTGTTAATCAAATTCTGATCAATTATTATCACAAATCCTGAACCATCCTTATCAAAGACTATCACCTTACTTTTAAAGACATTTATAAGAAGATCCATTTTGCCTGTCGTCACAAATGATTTAATGCATCCTTCAAGTCACTTTCATTACTAGCCATTAATACGGAGTCATCTACACATAGTAGCATGCTCACATTCACACTGTCCCTATGCACATCAACCACTTCCTCACAAGCATCTCATACACTTAACCACGAATACATTAAACAACCATCTAGACATAACACAACCTTGTCTAAAGCCCTCTTAAATGTCAAACCATTCCTTCAAAGGGCCATATACCCTAACTCATGCTTTACTTCCATCATACACCACTATAATTGCATCTAATAACCATGCATCCATTACATACTATCTCAGAATATTCACCCGATCGTACACTTTCTCCATATCAACAAATGAACAATACACTTTCTTACTTTCAGCCATACATTTCAGAATCAATGTCTGCAATGCAACTATCAGGTACATGCAGCTTTTACCTATCATGAAATAACATTGCACAGCTCAGATTTTGTCCGAAGTATTTCTATGCACCCTCCCAATTAAAACTCAACTAAAAACTTTGCCTGGAATACTCAACGTAATAAAAATTATAGATCCATTAGTATTTTGAGTATTCCAGGCTAAGTTTTGAGAGAGTATTAATTGAGAGGGCGCATAAAAAAAACTCCGGACGAGATCTGGATTGTACAATGTGGTTTCATGTTAGATACAGGTTGCATTGAACTGATAGTTGCATTGCAAAAAGTGATCGAGAAATGTATGGTATTAAGTAAGAAAGTGATTAAATGGGTTGAAATATTGGAAAACACACCTCATACCAAACTACTATCACCAAACAACATTCTCTCAGGTATTCTAAAATGGTGTAAAATATCAAATTGGCCAGTAATAAAATGGGCATTGTTGGAAGAATCATGATATCACCAAGGGAGGCTTTAAAGAGGGTATTGCAACATTATGCTATGATGTAGTCATCTGACCCGCCTCGGTGGCGTAGTTGGCTAACGCGCTTGTCGTGTTGAGCTCGACTGCTGAGGACAGGGAGTTCGAGGTTCGAATCTCGGTCGATGGTTTTCCACTCTCCCTCCACGCAAATGCGGGTTCACTTCCTCTAATTGAACCTTCCCAAGTCCTAATCCATTAGAGTAATTAGTTTTTAAATCGTATAACCCAAACGGGTAGTAAGACGCGGTGCTAAATATTATTATTGTAGTCATATGGTGTAAAATATCTCGGGTATAAGAGGGGGGAGAGGGGTAAGTGTTTTGACCGATAGAGTCAAAGAGGGGTTCATATGCATACTGACCTCTACTATTATGTCACTATTAATATACCACCATGGATGAAGCTATTTGACTCCCTATTTCCTTAATTTAATTTCCACTAGCGGCCGGGGTTCAATCCTCGGTCCCGGCAAAGATTTATCTGATAACCAAACCCTTCCTTCACCTCTGACAAGATATATTGTGAATGTGGGGAATGCCAGGTCTCCACCGTGGTTCGGATTCCACGTTAAACTGTAGGTCCTCCATTTCATCTCACAATCACCCTACCATTACACATTAGCGTAAGTGCGTATAACCCGAACGGGTAGTAAGACGCAGTGCTAATAATAATAATAATAATAATTTCCACTAAATTTTTAACAGTACTCTAATCTACACAATTCAACTAGCAAAACATCGAAACATCGACACCAGTAGCATATTTCTTGGTTCAACAGTTCTCTGATAAAAATCTAAATATAATAGCATGGATACTTCCCATTATCACCATTCCTTCATGTCACCTCATTTTAATCTATTTGATCTTCATCCTCACCACTTATCTATTCCCAAATACTACTTGCAATATTTGGACCTTAAAATGGTATTTCAATGAATTCCTTCTGAATTCCTTTCAATGGGTTCAGCTACAGTTAAATTTAATTTTCTGTTATTTATTTATTTTTTGCAAAAATTGGATCTTGAATCGCATATAAATTAGCTTAGAATCATGTTTACATACTCTAAAATTCTCTGACACAAGGTTAAATTCCTGAATTGTTCTCTTGATTATGCGGCTGGTGCCATACCCTAGCAAATGGGACTCCAATCCAAACACACTTGGAAAACGTACATGGGCGTCCTTGAATGTATAGGTCTATAGATAAAGAAAACCTCCCTCCACGCAGATGCGAGTTCACTTCCTCTAATTCAACCTTCCCAATTCCTAATCCATTAGAGTAATTAGTACTTAAAGCGTATAACCCGAACGGGTAAGTAAGACGGGGTGCCAATTATTATTATTATTATTATTATTATTATTAAAGAAAACCTCACCAGTATCACAGTTTTTTTCAAATATGAGAAAAGTCCTATGATGGGAGATAGAACTAATAGTTTACACTGGGTACTACTACTACTACTCTTCTTCTTTGAAATTCAAATATTATTGCAAAAAAAACCTGGAAATTTCAGTGAATTTATTTAATCTTTCTGATTTATCCATGACCTTTTCCTGTCACACAATTTTCCTTTAACTTTTCTATATTTTCCCTATTTTCAGTATGCATATCAACCCTGTCTTCTCTCCTATTTTTTTTAAGCAGATCAATTGAACCTTTGAACTAGAATTGATTAAATATTGAATATTGTTCTAATTAACCATTCATACAACATAATCAAAAATAATATCACAATAATATATAACGGAGTTTTAAACAAATCCAAATATTTTATTCAAATGAAAACAAAAAATGTATTATTACATGTATAACATTTTAATTCTATTAGGGTGAATAAGGGTAGGATTAAAACAAAATTGAATTTGTGGTTTAAGAAATAACATTTTCTTCATGTCAAATTAAGGTTTCAATTCAACTTAGAATGCTTTTCAATTGTTTCTAACCCTTGTCAAAAGAATTAAAGTATTAAACTTTTGGATCTACTTATTTTTAATGTAATCTAATATTTTACTATATTTTAGTGAAATATTAGTGTTTTTATTCACATGAAAAGTATATAAACTGCAAAATAAGCACATTTTGGTATCTTATTCAAACCAAGAATTTTTTTTAGTAAACCATATTGTTTCAAGGGATGTAATATTTTTGGTAATTCTAAAGTAACACAATTCTTTGGGCAGATTTGCCTTATCAATATATCTATATACATGTCACTGTATAAAAGTTTATAGTTTTATTTACTCACCTTATCCAGATAAGAAACAATGATTTAGCCCTGAAGGACTTTCTGAATAATTATACACTTTTATGAGGAACACAATCATACCAACTTTTAATAATTGATTTAATCATATTGCCTGTACAATAATGTAAATGGGCAATATTAACACATGCAATAAGACGTTTGAATGAAAGATTAAACAAAGTACTTCTCGCATATTTGAAGCAAATCCATGACAAAATATTTACCTTCAATACCATTCTTTATTAAAAATGACTGGAGAGGAAGAAGAAATTCATATAAATTCAAGTCAACCACTCAGCGTTGCCAATTTTTATCATATTTTATTGAATTCACTAAGGTCAGAACACCCATGGGGAAAAAAAAAAAGACAATACTTATATGGTATAAGCTTTCTTTCTCTTAGAGCTGATGATCTAAGAATGTGATATAATTAGCACAGTTAACATGAAGTTTAGTTCACCTGCCTGGCCTGTAGATTAGAGTGTATAATATCTTTCGAAACAAACTCTCAGAGAATTTAAGGGGATTATGAAGCACGCTTATTCGTCTCTTCGACTACCATTTTGTAGCACGATTGATAAACATTTGGAATGGTCAGTATTAGGCCTACTTTTAATTACCAGACTCATGGTTACAGGTTTTATACTTTCTTTCTATCTTACAGCTAAAGAACGTATTGGGATCGTAAAAAAAATCGGGTTAGAGATTTTGATAATCTCGACGTTTATTGACCCCCCGAATCCGAAAAAGTGGTTTTTGAATTTCTATCCCTGTCTATCTGTACTAGAGCCTATACTATTTTACCGATCAGGCTAAAACTTGTTATCTAGGATAATCATATGGTTGCCCCTAGGGGTTTTTGGAATTGGATATTTAACCCTAAAATTAAGGGTAGTTTACTGAAGGGAAAAAAGAGGAAGCGTCGATTTTCTCAAAATCGACTCAAACGATTTTGATTAAATTTCATTTCTTAACATTTTTACATATTCTAAACAAAATGGCTACTCTAAATGTTTCGAAAAATGACTTTAAGGGCTCCAATCTGATGCGCAGATTCTCATTTTTTATCATACCTCCGAAACTATTTGAGATATGAAATTATTTATCAGTGCAAATATGTTAATCTATTTACATAATACAAATATTTTATTCGAAACATATTTATAAAAACCAATAACTTTCAAGCTATACGCAAACATATATATATATTTATATATTAACTTTTAGAACACTAAAGATAAAGTATTGTAACCGTAAAATAAAAATCCAACCCGAAATGTTGATAGATGTCGACGTCTCATGACCCCCCGAACCTTAAAAATTGGTATTGGCAATGCCGTCTGTCTGTGTATCTTTTTAACCCCAAAATTAAGAATAGATTAGTAAAGAGCCAAAAGAGAAATAAGTCATTTTTTTATAAAATTGGCTCTAACGATTTTGATTAAAATTCATAAAGGCGTAAATTAAGATTATAAATAAACTGACTATTTTTATCTTCCCCTGAAAATGACTCTTAGGGTACATTACAGAGGTGGAAATTTCCGTATCTTCGCAGCTATTTGAGATAATGAATAACTTATCATTGCAAAGTTATAGTACTATTAAAAATAAAAACTTTTATTTGAAATGAATGTTTAAAAAACAAAAAGTTTCTGAGATATGTGAACATATGTTAATACAATTTCGTAAGATTTAGTTGTAAAGAGTTACTACTTAAGTTTTAACGCAATAATTCTCTAATTCCATAGAGTAAGAAATAAGAAAATCTCTTATAAAGTGCATGTTCTCTTTCTTTCAACTTCTTAGGGTAAATATTTGTACAACAATGATCTATATCTATCATTTAAGATTCAATAGTCAATATTTACCTATCTTATTGGTCAAAATTTATAAATGAAGAATTTAATAGCAACGCAATAACCATAAGATGTGCAACCCCTAATTAAATGTCGAAAATTTTAAACCGGAAGTCGACATGTTAATACCAAGTGTTGACCCTTGGGGACTCAATATTATTATTTTTACTTTCTCGCTACCTTACAAGTAGAGCAAGTATTGTGATCGTCAAAAAAACTGAACTCGAGATTTTGATGGATGTCGACGTCTCATAATCCCCCGATCCCTAAAAAGTGCTTTTCACAATGCCGTCTGTCTGTTCATGTGGGTGTCAGTCTGTAGCTTGGGCTAGAGCCTAAACTATTTTACCGATTGGTCTAAAACTTTTTATCTAGGGTTTTCATAGGTTTTCTCCAAGGAATTTTTGGAATTGGATATCCAACCCTAAAATTAATGGTAGTTTCCTTTAAGGTGGAAAGAGAAAAAAAATCTATTTTATCAAAATCTGCTTTAACGATTTTGATTAGATCTCATATCTAAGCTTTGTTCAATATTACAAACCAAATGGATACTCTCAACTTTTCGTCAAAATGACTTTAAGGGTTCCGTTCTGATGCGTAAATTTGAATTTTTAGTTTTATCTCCGTAAGTCTTTAAGATATGAAATTATTTATCATTATATACATTTGGATCTATTTATAATAAAAATCTTTTACTTGAAATATATTTTTATAAAACCAAAAGTTTTCAAACTATACACCAATATATTTTTCTTTTAACCTTACCAACACTTTATGGCAAATTATTACAACCGTCGAAAAAATCTAGCCTGAGATGTTGATAGATGTCGACGTGTCTAGCTAGACCTCCCGAACCTTAACAAGTGGTTTTTGCAACGCCATCTGTCTGTTCGTCTGTCTAACCCTAAAATTAATAGCAGTTTTCTAGTGGATGAAAAGAGAATAATTCAGATCTCTCAAAATCGGCTATAACGATTCTATCACTCATTTTAGACTCAATAATTACCTAATTTATTGGTCAAAATTTATAAAAGAGAAATTTAATAGCAATGCGATAACCATAAGATTTGCATCCCCTAATAAAATGAGTAAGATTTTAACCGGAAGTTAAAATATTAATACGAAATGTTGGCCTTCGGGGACCCAATATCAACATTTTTTGTTTGTCCAAATATACAAATGAAGACGTTAATTCTTTAAAAATAAAATTATGAAATTTAAAATCACGAATAAAAAATGTTTTACGTATGTTTAGAGCAATATGTTCTCGGGTTTGCTGGTGTATATTATATTACGAGTTTTGAGTAAATATCTCCATTTCTAAACAAAGGAGCGAGAAAGTTTGTGTGGAGTTCTGTACCATTTATTTTAGCATCACGTCATATGACCAAGACGGCTATACGCATATGTACTATTTACGCCAATGAGACTAGGAAGGTTGAATTTATAGGAAGTGTACCCACATTTGCATGAAGGGAGAGTGGAAAAATATTTTGAAAAAACTACACTCATTACACCCGACCGAGATTCAAACTCTGATATTACTATCATTGGCAGTCTATTGTAAACCTATAGTGACACCTTATTCCACGCGGCCACCGAAGTAAGTGTGACAGGTGTTCATGATATATAGACCTATTAATATTTTACTGTTGTATGAGATTACATGACAAATATCAACTTCCCACAATGGGCATGGGTTAGGTCAAACAATAATTTAAAATATTTCTACATATCGCATTTGAATGTAGTTGGGAAATATTGGGGGTTCTTTAGGTAGTCTAAGCCCTCCCAAAATATAANGGGGGGGGGGGGGTTAAGCTAAGCACACCTGGCACTATAGTTTAAATTTCTTTCTTCAGATGATTTCTCAGATTTTTACTATGCGGCAAATATTAGAAATAAAAGGTATGGAACTCCACACTAATTTTCTCGCTCTATTGTTTAAAAATGGAGATATTTACCCAAAACTCTTAATATAGGTGAAACGAAATAATATACACTAGCAAACCCAAGCATAAATTGCACTATACTTATGTAAAACTTTTTTTTAGTCCCGGTTTTAAATTATGTAATTTTATTTTTAAAGAATTAATGTCCTCATTTGTATGTTTGGACCGATAAAAAAAGATCAATATTGGTACCACAAGGGTCAATACTTCGTATTAAAATTTCAACTTCCTGTTAAAATTTCTGACATTAGGTGTTTCAAATCTTCATGCCATCACATTGCTATTAAATTCGTCAAATATAAATTTTGATCAATAAAAAATGTAAATATTGACTAGTTAATCTAAAATGGAGATAGATCATTGTTGTACAAACCTTTCTCCTAAGTGGTTTAAGTAAAAACAACATAAACTTTTTGAGAGACTTACTTATATTTAATTACTCTATGGCATTGGAGAATTATTGCGTTAAAACTTAAGTAGTATCTAGGGGGGTTAAGCTAAGCACACCTGGCACTATAGTTTAAATTTCTTTCTTCAGATGATTTCTCAGATTTTTACTATGCGGCAAATATTAGAAATAAAAGGTATGGAACTCCACACTAATTTTCTCGCTCTATTGTTTAAAAATGGAGATATTTACCCAAAACTCTTAATATAGGTGAAACGAAATAATATACACTAGCAAACCCAAGCATAAATTGCACTATACTTATGTAAAACTTTTTTTTAGTCCCGGTTTTAAATTATGTAATTTTATTTTTAAAGAATTAATGTCCTCATTTGTATGTTTGGACCGATAAAAAAAGATCAATATTGGTACCACAAGGGTCAATACTTCGTATTAAAATTTCAACTTCCTGTTAAAATTTCTGACATTAGGTGTTTCAAATCTTCATGCCATCACATTGCTATTAAATTCGTCAAATATAAATTTTGATCAATAAAAAATGTAAATATTGACTAGTTAATCTAAAATGGAGATAGATCATTGTTGTACAAACCTTTCTCCTAAGTGGTTTAAGTAAAAACAACATAAACTTTTTGAGAGACTTACTTATATTTAATTACTCTATGGCATTGGAGAATTATTGCGTTAAAACTTAAGTAGTATCTCTTTATAAATAAAGCTCACAAAATTGTTTTAATATATTTGCCAATATCTCCGAAACTGTTGGATTTATAAATACATATTTCATTTAAAAATGTGTTTTTAATAGTACTACAATTTTGCAATAAACTATTTAGTATCTCAAACAGCTGTAGAGATACGGAAATTTCGGCTTCTGTAAAGTACCCTAAACGTATTTTTCATGGGAAAATAAAAATAGCCAGTTCATTTATAATCTTAATCAACGCTTTAATACGAATTTTAATCAAAATCGTTAGAACTGATTTTGAGAAAACCGATTTTTTTCTCTTTTCGCTTTTTACTAAACTACTCTTAAATTTGGGATTAGACAGACACACAGACAGACGACATTGCAAATACCAATTTTTAGGGTTCGGAGGGTCTTGAGACGTCGACATCTATCAACATTTCAGGTTGGATTTTTATTTAACGGTCACAATACTTTCTTTACCTTTAGTATTCAAAATATTATATATATACACACAATTGGCGTATAGCTTGAAAGTAATTGGTTTTATATAAATATGTTTCGAATAAAATATTTGTAATATTTAAATAGATCAACATATTTGCAATGATAAATAATTTCATATCTCAAATAGTTTCGGAGGTATGATAAAAAATGAGAATTTGCGCTTCAGATTGGAGCCCTTAAAGTCATTTTGTCGAAACATTTAGAGTAGCCATTTTGTTTAGAATATTTAAAAATATTTAGAAATGAAATTTAATCAAAATTGTTTGAGCCAATTTTTAGAAAATCGACTTTTCCTTTTTTTTTCTTCAGTAAAATACCCTTATTTTTAGGGTTAGATATCAATTTCAAAAAATCCCTCGAGGCAACCCTAATAAAACCCTAGATACCAAGTTTTAGTCTGATCGCTAAAATAGTTTAGGCTCTAGTTGGAGGTACAGATAGACACATGGACGGAAATTCAAAAACCACTTTTTCGGATTTGGGAGGTCATGAAACATCGAGATTTATTTAAAGCTCGAGTTGGATTTTTTTGATGATCAAAATACTTTCTTTACCTGTAAGATAGCGAGAAAGTGAACAGTGAGAATTCAAAAAGACGGTACATCAATTATACATAGATTTTAAAAAGGCCTATGATTCAGTTAAAAGGAAAAAATTATATGACATTTTAGTTAAGTTTGGAATGCCCAGAAAACTGTTCAAGCTAATTGGGGTATGTTTGAGAGATACGCGTGGCAGGGTACAAGTTGGATCACACTTATCAAAGGCTTTCGAAATACATAATGTATTGAAAAACGGAGATGCTCTTTCTCCACTACTCTTTAAATTAGCCTTAGAGTATGCTATTAGGGAATTGCAAGAGAGTAGGGAAGTCTTGACATTAAACGGTAAAATACACCCCTTAAGGTACGCAGATGATTTAGCTTTGATAGGTGATAGATAGTAAGGTAGTTATTGCAAGAAATGCAGAAATTCTATTAGAGTATAGTAAGGAAATAGGCTTAGAAGTGAACTCCGAAAAGAATAAGTAAATGGTAACACAGAGAGCACTGATTGAGGACGATAATTTAGATATTGCAGCAAAAAACATATCATTTTATAGGGTTAATAAATTCAAATATTTAGGAACCATTTTAATTAGCGATAACAATATTATATTGGAAATTAGGAAAAAAATGCAGTCTAGAAATTATTGTTATTATTATTATCATCACCGCATCTTACTACCCGATCGGTTTATACACACCGAAATGCTTGTTATTACTCGGTCAGTAAGTTGTTGGCGTCCCGCCTGCTGTCAAGAAATGAAAAACTCAGAAAATACAAAATCATAATGTAACTAGTTTTTTTACGGGTGCAAAACATGGCCTCTTACCTTTAATGAGGTGCTTAGGAAGATATTTGGTCCAAAAAGGGATGAAGATAGTGGGTAGTGGAGGAGGCTACATAATGATGAGCTGCATACTCTAAGCTAATCACCAGACATTGTAGAGGAAATAAAATCTCGCTGGTTACAGTGGGCAGGTCATGCAGCGTAAATGGGAGTATCTAGTAACTCATTCAAGGTTTTAATGGCAAACCCAATGGGACTAAACCACTGGGAAGACCCAGACGGGAGGATAACATAAGGATATACTTGAGAGGGATAGAGTGTAATGAGATAGGCTGGATAGAATTATCTCAAAATAGGGATAGGTGGCTTACTTTTGTGATTGCGGTAGTTAATTTTCGCGTTCCTAATGCCTTAGAGTAAGTAATGCTTAGAAAAATAGCTTGCCTATGTTTTGACATGATCTATAGAAGCAATATGCTAGGAAATTAAATACAGTTACTAAGATTCCTTCATATTTGTCATGTGGTTTTTATCTGTTACTTTAAGCATCAATATAAATACAAAATTTATTATATTCAACTAAATTTAAAAATGACATCTGGACACGTCGACTCAGCTGCTGGATATTATACCAATAGTAGCTCTTAGAAGCTGATATTCACACGTCCATCACAGACTATGCTTTAAAATGTGGGTAAAGAATGACCTTGATCACGGGAAAATCACTGGATAGCTCAGTGCTAGGTGCGCTAAACCAAAAGTCTTGGGTTTGATTCTTTAATCCAGGCTTTTTTTTTTACAACCGTCACTGTTTTCAGCCTGTGGCCTGGGTCAGTTGTTTATTCAAGCCATATGTTTTCCACTACCATCTTTCTAGACCAGTTGTAGCTTCATAACCCATATTTAGGTGTAATTCTTCAATTAAATCGAATAAGACCGTTACTGCTGGTTTCCGTAATCATAATCATTTATCTTCCAAGCTTCGCCTTTCATATTTACTTAATTGTATAGCCTGTCTTTCTTCCATACTAATTATATTGTAAAATATTTACAATATTGAACCAAATTATTTAAAAAGTTCTTCCTACTTGAGATGGCGGTACATACAACCATCATGCGCGTTGCTCTCTTCTGTTTACAATAGGGCTTGTTTATTATAAAGTCATTAACTGGTCATGGATAAATGATTTGATTGCAACTTGGCGTTTGTCGTGTGAAATGGGACGTTCAAGTATTACTTATTCACATTTTTTGCCATTTTTAACCCCTCCCTCCCCTTTGTAAGCAAAAAA
>CABFVX010000405.1:0-34143 GCA_902151425.1 Timema shepardi
ATCGTACTGCAAGGTAACAGTGCCCAATCCACCTTGGGAGGGAAATTGTGATGCAAGGTAACAGTGCCCAATCCACCTTGGGAGGGAAATTATGATGCAAGGTAACAGTGCCCAATCCACCTTGGGAGGGTAATCGTACTGCAAGGTAACGGTGCCCAATCCACCTTGGGAGGGTAATCGTACCGGAAGGTAACCGTGCCCAATCCACCTTGGGAGGGAAATTGTGATGCAATGTAACAGTGCCCAATCCACCTTGGGAGGGTAATCGTACTGCAAGGTAACAGTGCCCAATCCACCTTGGGAGGGTAATTGTACTGCAAGGTAACAATGCCCAATCCACCTTGGGAGGGTAATCGTAATGCAAGGTAACGGTGCCCAATCCACCTTGGGAGGGTAATCGTACTGCAAGGTAACAGTGCCCAATCCACCTTGGGAGGGTAATTGTACTGCAAAGTAACGATGCCCAATCCACCTTGGGAGGGTAATCGTACTGCGAGGTAACGGTGCCCAATCCACCTTGGGAGGGTAATCGGACTGCAAGGTAACAGTGCCCAATTCCCCTTGGGAGGGAAATTGTGATGCAAGGTAACAGTGCCCAATCCACCTTCGGAGGGTAATCGTACTGCAAGGTAACAGTGCCCAGTCCACCTTGGGAGGGTAATTGTACTGCAAGGTAACAGTGCCCAATCCATCTTGGGAGGGTAATCGTACTGCAAGGTAACAGTGCCCAATTCACCTTGGGAGGGAAATTGTGATGCAAGGTAACAGTGCCCAATCCACCTTGGGAGGGTAATCGTACTGCAAGGTAACAGTGCCCAGTCCACCTTGGGAGGGAAATTGTGATGCAAGGTAACAGTGCCCAATCCATCTTGGGAGGGTAATCGTACTGCAAGGTAACAGTGCCCAATCCACCTTGGGAGGAAAATTGTGATGCATGTTAACAGTGCTCAATCCTCCTTGCGAAGGAAATCATACTGCAAGATAATAGTGCCCAATCCTCTTTGCGAAGGAAATCATACTGCAAGGTAACAGTGTCCAGTCCAACTACACCCGTTGCGTCACTTAATGGCACTGTGTACATTGGTCTTAAATACCGTGGTTGAACGTAATTCATTATCCATATTTGCTTTCCCTTTTTCTAACAATAATAATAATATTAATAATAATAATAATAACAACTTTGCACTTGTTTCCTAACGTCTAGTTGAACTTTTAGATATGAAGTTCTCTCAGTAAAAATCTCAGAACATTGAATCACAATGAAAGAGGGTGTATTCATAAAGGCCTTGACTAAAGTATTGATGTATTAACATATCTGGTCCTTCTAAATCACCTCTATTTTACATATCATATATAGCTTTTGGTATCCTTCTATTTCGACAATGTCAAGGAACACCCTTAATTGCTGTTGTAATTTCCTACCCTTCCCCTCTTCATCCTCATGTAGAGGGGAGGTCTTAAGTGTCCCTTCACTGGAGGGACTTGACAAAGAATTTCACCAGGTCTGAAACGTAACATACACTTGGAAACATTGCTTATAAACAATTTGTTTCTTTGGTATTTACAATTATTGCTCACAAATACAGGGAAACAGTTTGCTATCATGGAAATCATAATATTGTCTGCAAACAGTTAAACAAACATTATTTCCCGTTCAGACCCCAATTATGAAACATTGTTTTCCGTTCAGAGTTCAGTTGAGTATAAGATGCCTCCCAAAAAGGATGTTGCTACGGCTTGTGCTTCATACATATTTATGGACTGTTCAAGAAGACATTATTATTATTAGCACCACATCTTACTACCCGTTCGGGTTGTACGCACTTACGCTAATGTGTAATGGTAGGGTGATTGTGAGATGACATGAAGGACCTACAGTTTAACGTGGAATCCGAACCACGGTCGAGGCCTGGAATTCCCCACATTCACAAGATGTCTTGTCAGAGGTGAAGGAAGGGTTTGGTAATCAGATAAATCTATGCCGGGACCGAAGATTGAACCCCGGCCGCCAGCATAGAAGTCTGACACCTTACCCGTAGACCGCCAGGTCACCTTCAAGAAGACAGAAAAGAAGAAAACGGTGATGGGTGTGCACAGTGACTCAAAATGGTCCATAATATGCAAATATGCTTCTGACAGAACTAAAGTTCAAGAATGGAAGTGGTTTTAAGAACTTCACTTTCGTGTTTCCGACAGATTTTTAAGTTAATTTAAAGATGGTTCGTCCCAAGATATTGAACGACTGGCCTGGCCCACGATGCTTGTTGTCGAAAATGTTGGCAAACACGCCGTGACACTTAAACTTTGCTTCTTGTAACCCATTTGAAATGGATGACAAGAAATATTGTTTCCTCTTTGGGAGACCCAAATAAAACACTGAGAAAATGTATGCAACGCATTTAAGAAACAAGAGAAACATATTTTCAAAGAGTGCTTCTTTATTTACACCTCAAATTTTATTTTATTTTCAGGATATTAAAGGTCACTGTTTTATTTTCCATCTAGTCTAAATACTCTTCTGGACTACAGGCTTTTTAATTACGAAAATGAAGTAGGGTTGAGAAAGATAGAAATCGAAGAAAATATACCCACCTTCTCTAGGAGGGATAGGCATGAATAGTTTAAGGAAAGTCATCCTCAGTACGCCAGATCGGGATTTGAGCTCCGATCTCCTACTCACTAACAAATTAAACTAGTTGAGGTTGACATTTAGTCCACATATCCACTGATATGGGGCTATATATATATATATATATTTTTTCACACCTTTAGTCTTAAATCACATGTTTAAGTTTTTAATTTTTTCGTACTCAAGGGAAGGTGGTTATTCATATAGTAAGTGTTACTAATTACAAATTAACACACTATTAGTTGTCTTTTTTTTTTTGAAAAAGTAAAATACATACTGAATTTTTTTCGCTAAGCCTGTTTGATCTATCCATGATTAAATTAAAATTCTGGTTTCTTAAAGTCCCCTCAAATTATCTTTTAATTAAATTAAATTTATACAAATAGGGCTCACCTAAAATTTGAATCCTTGAAACTTTTTACCTTTAATATTGGTTTATATATATATATAGCGTAGTCTGATTTACTAGATAACTCATTTCAGTACACAAATCTCATTACGGCAAAGACAATATAATCATTTTCAAGTGGTCACAAAAGTTTTACTAGGAATATCTACCAGGAAAACTAACAGCTCGAAAATGTGTGATGCAGCAAAACCTTACATCACGTCACAGCTTTACATTTTTATGTCTCAGCACTCGTAAAACACTTTAAAAAAAAATAAACGTGGTTGGTATAAATTTATCTCACAGATGCATGGGATAAATTTCCCAATCTGTTTTGATGTACGACTTGGTTAAAGCTGTGTGAAGGAAAAAATATTTAAAATAGTTTGTATGTTAAATAAGAGAGTACATGGGGTCAAAGGGGAGCTGTGGTTTGAGCGGGGACCTTGGGTGTGGGGGAAAGGTGGGATAGAAATCATAAACTAAAAACAAGAAGTATTTCCAAGAAGCCTTAGTTAGAAATTCTCAATGTATATAGGTCCATAAATGCATGCTTATATAATTATAAACATGCTTTAAACATATATACATGCATTCACACATGAATCCCTTTTTTGTTGATTGAGGGTGTTTCATGTCCTGAATGGTTTCTATCCCCCCTTGTAAGTAATTGCAGTTATATTAAAGACAAAATTTTCCAAAGAAAACTTTTCATTTTTGAAATTTTTCTTCAATTTTTCTAGTGACATTTTCAATTATTTTTTAAATTAAAACAAAATCTAGCTCTTTAAATTGAATGAATGGAATCGATATTTCACGAATTTTAAAGTTCACACTTAAGTTTAATCGATCCCAAGGATTATCATTATCAAATGAGTCACATTAAAAGCGATGAAAGCTTTAAAGTCCTCTTCTAACACTTACGTATCGACTAAAGCGCTAAGTGGTTGAATGTGTCACTAACTTCAGGTCTGATATGTCAATATTATAATCAAAACCTTTACAAATACATACTCCTTCATCTGAGATTCAATGCTCTGAAATATTTACCGGAAAAAGTTCAACTCTAATAAATTGCCCTTAATTGTTTGGATTTTATTTTAATTCTATCAGTAATATAATAATTAAAATAATTTTAGGTTTTATTCGGCATTTATAAACAACTTTTTCGCCAATTTCTCCCACCATCCACCAATCATCACCCAACACAATATTTGATGGTTTTTTTAATCACCGTGTCTTACTACCGGTTTAGGTTATACACATATATGATAATTACTCTAATGGGGTGAGGCTGAGGAAGGAAACCTTTGGAAGGTAATATACCCACATTTGCGTGGAAGGAGAGTAGGAAAACAATTTTGGGAAACTCACCTCCAGTATATCCAACCGTGATTTGAACCTCGAACTCCCCGTCATCAGCAAGACAGTCTAACACTAGAGTGACCGTTCATAAAAACTTCACTTTCATCATCCCTATCAGCTTAGCGTAAATATGCGGATGTCCCGGACCGGTCGTAAGATACGTCACAACATATTAGATTGAGTAGGTCATCAAGTATGTCTTCTATTGTACTCACAGCTGCCATCGTAGTCCTTATCTGTACGCCATAGCTCACACTAACAACCTTCCGTAAAAAATAAAATACCAGCTTTGTTTTATCTTTTCAACAAAAAAAAAAACTCTTCATAGCCTTCGCCAGTAGTAACAGATGGAAGATGATTTACGAGACGGTTTGATAAGATTACCTCCATTAAGCTCCCTTGTCGTCTGGGATCACGAAGAAAGGAAGTCGTAAAGAAGGCCATGTGTCGCGATGACGGATGACGGAGATGACAGAATACCATCTTCAAGATGTCGTGTGCTCGTACAAATACCTGATACTCATGTTGAGCCCAGAACACGAGCCTCATTTACACATTTAATTAGACTGGAAATTATTAATGAGCGTACTTGAGAAATATATGATGTAACCATAGTTTACCCTAAAACGGTGGTGGAGTCTGGTTTTGTCACGCCTCCGCCCCCCCTGGTGGTTAAACTGTGCACCACCTTTACCTTCTCCTCTCCACCAAGTCCTCAATTTATCATGCCATTTCTTTGGTAAGAAACTACCACTATTTAAATTTAGAGTGTTTTTTATTCATTTTACACACAAATATAGTTTTAATATAAAACCTAGATATGTAATTAATGTTTTTATTTGTTTATAATGTGTCTGATTATCATACAACAGTCTGGGGGAAAAAAAAGAGTTAACAATTATAGGTTTGGAATATTATTATTATTATTAGCACCGCGTCTTACTACCCGTTCGGGCTATACCCCCTTACGCTAATGTGTAATGGTAGGGTGATTGTGAGATGAAATGAAGGACCTACAGTTTAACTTGGGATCCGAACCACGGTGGAGGTCTGGCATTCCTCACATTCACAAGATGTCTTGTCAGAGGTGAAGGAAGGGTTTGGTAATCAGATAAATCTGTGCAGGGACCGAGGATTGAACCCCGGCCGCCAGCACAGAAGTCTGACACCTTACCCCTAGACCGCCAGGTCACCAGGTTTGGAATAAATGTCTGGAATAAGTAGAATCAAAAATATACAATAATATTTGTTATTATTATTATTCGGGCTGTACGCACTTAGACATTCACAAGTTGTAATTAATAATGTCAGAGGTGAAGGAAGGGTTTGGCAATCGGATAAACCCGTGCCGGGACTGAGGATTGAACCCCGAACCTCCAGTACAGAAGTCTGACACCCTACCTCTAGACCATCAGGTCACCAGCAATATATAATTGTGCAATATGTTTATATGTCGTACATATTATATTTACTGCTTATTTTACAACACAGAAAAACTCATAAATTCGACAGTGTAAATAATGTCATAAGCAACCACGAACAGCTTCTCTACTGCCAACATAATCGTAAATAAACTATTTTTCACAAGAATATAGTAGCAGCTGATTTTTATTTTTGGTTAGATGTTGCCTGAGGCTTCTAGATCTTGCCTGGTTGAAAAATGTAGATCTACGTCTTCAAAGTTAATTCGGGAGAAACGAAACACATGGTACCACAATGTACACTTGTTTTTACAGCACCGCGTTAGGGATGTACGCATATATACTAACTACGCTAGTGAACTAGGGATAAAGAAGATTACTTCTAGAGGAAGTGCACCCACATTTGCGTGGAAGGAGAGTGAAAACCAATTTAGGAAAACCAATTCCGTACACCTGACCGAGATTTGAACTTTGATCTCCCCATCATCGACAGTCTTGCAAGAGTAGCGCGTTGGAACAGCGGTTCCCGACGTGGGGAACGCGTACCTCCAGAGCTACATGCAAGAATCTTTTTGTGGTAGGACTAAGCACAAAATTTTTTTTAACTGAATAATGGCGGAAAAAGATACTATGCTAACAGCGTAGGACAAGATACAAGTCAAAAGTTGTAAAATTAATTCAAATCTATGGCGAAGAGAGATTTGGATTTATTTCATTATTCGACATTGAAAAAATGATTTCAATATTAACATATAACAAAGTTTTTGTAAATACTAATAAATCAATACATAAATTAAATGTGTTAATTTTTGATGTAACTTGATTTTTGAGTATAAAAATAAATGCACTATTTGTTCGACTTATTATTTATTACATTTATTAAACCCCTTTTATTGGCCCTTTTATTTTCAGTTACACCAAATAAATATGAAATAACAGCAACTATATTAATGAAACATTTTGCTGTTATCAATGTTACAATTTATGGAAATGAAATGGATTGCTACGTAAGAGAAAAAAAGTTTAGGAACCATTGCCTCAGACCGCCCACCAAAGAGGGTGTAGTGCAGCGATTTTCAATCTTTTTCAATTCACGGCACACCGAACAAGCCACTAAAACTATAAAGGCACACCGTCAGTTTTTTTAAGGAAATATTTTATAGCAAAAAAACAAAACAAAAAAAAACCCAAACTAATATTAATATTTTGTTTATAAGTTCAATAGCTAAAAAACTAATATTTGTTAATTTTAAAAATAAAATTGATCATGGATTTCAAAAGATTTCTTTTACACCGTATTTTTTCCCTCTCTTTCTCTTCTTTTTCAACCGTCTCCGAAAATCCCGTGGGACAGCTGATTATTCTTCACGGCCCACCATTTGGAAAATGCTGGTGCAGCCCATAAGATAGAGCCATATAATGTAATATGTCAAGGTAGGACTACCTTTCATATTGTACAGAGCATAATATAGTACAGCATAGTATTGTTAATTAACATTATACTATTATAAAGCCACACGGCTGACTCACTCACTGACATTAATGTTTACCCACTTTAAGATGAGCTAGAAACTTGAAATTTGGCAAACTTATAGCTTCTATCCCGTAATCGACGGGAAAATTAAAAAAAAAATTAACCCAAGAAAAACATTCAAAATGGCGGAGCAACTTTAAGGTCGGTGTGGACCTTTCTTTTGAGGTTTCTTGTGCCTAAACAGTAAGACCTATCATAAAACGGCTCTGGAAGGAATTACATTAGTTTACATCCAATTGCAAAGGAAACTCACTGTGGGGTTTGAGGGCGGAGCCCCCAACGAGCAAAGCGAGTAATACTCCAGTTTTTGAAATAATATATTTTTACCACGTTTTTAGTACACGTTTGAATAACGTGTCTAAGATATTGGAATAGGTATGGGGAAGGTATAGTAATAAGGTAAATGTATCTGCATCTGCGTGGAGAGAGATAGAGAGAGAGAAACTATTTATGACAACACACCCCAAGTACAGCCAACCAGGATTCCAGCCCCGATCTCCCCGTTGCAGACAATCCAGTCTAATATTAGTGTTCTTTCCAGTCAACAAACTATTAGCATCAACAACAACCAAACCGATAAAAGGTGGACTGTATATAACAATGTGACAAGTGCTTACCTCTACTAAATAAGGTCCCGCGAAAATGGAGGTTTACCTTGTGGGTTAGTAAAGGAAGGAATAGGGAACAAGGTTGTTAATTCCTGGGCAATTCTCGAAGATTGGCAGGGGTTTTGGAGCAAAGCGGCCCCTTTAGGGCCTGAAGCACAGAATCACACATAAATAAGAATTTACAAAGCAAAGGAAGTGG
Source organism: Timema shepardi (assembly GCA_902151425.1). Lineage (NCBI taxonomy): Eukaryota > Metazoa > Arthropoda > Insecta > Phasmatodea > Timematidae > Timema > Timema shepardi. The sequence goes on from CABFVX010000405.1 coordinate 8,145, forward strand.
ACGTCATAATAGACACCCAACGCGAACAGAGTCCCACACTGAACTGAACTCAAAAAGCAACCAACGACCTACCTTCCCCCTCCTTTCCACTCACAAAATAAGGAGGGAAGCTCAAAATCGGCGGGAACCAAATAACAAGGAACAATGAACACATACAAACCAATAAAAATAGGGAACTAAATCAAAATGAACTAGATTAAACAAACTATTCCACAGAGGCTATTTTACAATATTAAATATATACAGTTCAGAGACTGAACAATTAGGGTGACGCGTTAGACCATGCGTAACACATATGTTTCTAAAATATTATTTAAATTATTTGACAAATAACCTGTCTAACAGCTACCCACGTCAGTGGCTGAGTTCGTCAGTCTCATTAGTTCAAGGCAACGGGGAACCATCGCAAATCCTGAAATCCCCCTAGTAAAAGTCTGTTCAGCGTAGGAATTGTTTTCTGAAAGGCCTTTTCCCCTACCAGAGATCTATCATATAGTAAGATATTGGTAGGAAAAAAAAACCTTTTAGAGAGTAATTCCTAACCGTGAATGGAGTATTAATAAGATTTCTACCAGATGGTGCAGGCGGCACCAACCAACTGAAAGGCTGAGTGCATGCTCAGCTCAAGATGGATAGAAATCACATCAAACCAAACTCCAGGTTGTTGAAGAAGCGCTTATAAAAGTAATTTATGTGTGTATATGTCATATTTAGTAGAATATCTCAAATATGTTCATTATATATTTATGTTTTATTCTCCCTTCAAAATGTTTTTGAGTATCAAAATAAAATCGTGGTTTTTTACTAAAGACTTGGATATTTTGAAGCTTCGCACACCCCTGGATTGTTTACCTCTTCACAACCGACTATAGGAATTCGCCAGTTGCTTACTAGTATATGAAATGATTCCCACTTGTTTTTATGGTCCAAATATTGAAAACACAATTTATTAAAAAGGCTCTCTGAAAATTTACATTTTAAATACTTAATTTAATTCAACCTCCTTATTTTTACTCAAAGGATTTTGGTCCTAAACCCCCCAACAAATTAAAAAGATATATCTATATTTTAGCAATGGTAGTTTATTTTACATCATTAAAAAAAAAATGTGGGTTTAGTTTAGAGGACGATGATATTCCAAAATGTTCGTTTAGAAAAAATCAGCGTTGGAATTTCTTAAAACCTTTATTAAAGTTTGCGATATTCTGAGAATGCCTCTTCTTCAATTCCTTGAGTGCACTCTAAAAAATAGTTCTCTCAATATATATTTCGTTAGAGATGGAAACTTGTACTTGACCTATAAATTAAACTTTATTCATTAAATACCCATTATTATTTATAATTAAGGGATTTGTTTAGCTCTAAAGATTTGGTGGGAAATTTTCACGGAGAATATAATTACATAACTTCCATTCTCGTCTACTCTTTCTTGTTGAAGATAGTTTACAATTTTTGAAATATTATTCTAGAAAATTTATTCTTCTTCAAAATTAGAACTCGTTCAAGGCCATAACCAGGATAAAATTTTGAAGTGCCTTAGCAAATACAATCCCCTAACTACTGGAGGAGGAAAATGCTTCTAAAAGCTTAACATTTTAAAATGATTATTTATAGTATGAATTATGTCTCATAATTTTTTTTTCTATTCATTTTTGTCAGGTATGTAAAATAAAATAAAAACCTCAAACGCACACTCATCTTTGGTTCGAGGAATACAATTTTATGAAAATGCATTACATGTTTAAAAATCAGTCTTATCCCAAAAACTATGACTATTTTGAAAAGATTTGCTATTTATAAATCAGTCAAGATTGGTTCAGCTGTTATACTATATAGAGCCTAAATATGACGTATTGACTTTAATGAATAATAATAGTAGTTTTTGGAGGAGTTGTTTATCCTATTATTATTATTATTATTATTATTATTAGCACCGCGTCTTACTACCCGTTCGGGTTATACGCACTTACGCTAATGTATAATGGTAGGGTGATTGTGAGATGAAATGGAGGACCTACATTTTAACGTGTAATCCGAACCATGGTGGAGGCCTGGCATTCCCCACATTCACAATATGTCTTGTCAGAGGTGAATTAAGGGTTTAGTAATCAGATAAATCTTTGCCGGAACCGAGGATTGAACCCCGGACCCCCAGCACAGAAGTCCGAAACCTTAACCCTAGACCCCCAGGTCACCTGTTTATCCTATTAAAATATTAATTATAGCTATTGTTTGAAAACTATTTTATTTCATCATTAGTTCGATGGTTTGAATCCTTTTTCAAGTCGAGTCCTATGGAAACAGCTTAGTCTTTACGCCGCGAGTATATGGTATGTGGTAGGCTCTGAATTCTTTTTAAACGTTAGCTCCCAGGTGTTAATAACCCTTAGAATATGTTGTGAGCCTTAAAAACAATGATGTTCTTAAGCATAAGATTGTTGTCTACAATATTGGGCCAGCTTTTTTAAATATACCGTTCCTACTATTATTTTGATATTGTTTCAACAATTAATACGGCAATATTTATAATATTTTTGGTCAAGTTTCTGGGTAGCTGAGGTGTTTTGAACCTATTTAACCCTCTCTTCCTTGCAAGATAAATACACATATTTACTTTTTGATTTATCTCAACACATAGGATAGAAAGTATTGTGATCGTAAAAAAAAAACCTCACCGAACACAAGGTTTTGATGAATGTCTACGTTTCATGACTCCCTTATGCCGTCTGTCTGTACCTCAGGATTGAGCAAATATTTTACTGATTGGGCTAAGACTTGGTATCTGGGGTTTTTATAAAGCTCCACCAAGGGGTTTTTGGAATTAGATATCTAAACTTAAATTTAAGGGTAGTTTACTGAAGAGCAACAAGAGAAAAAAAAAATCAATTTTCTTGAAATTGCTCTTACGATTTTGATTACATTTTATATCTAAGACACTCTTTATATTTATAAAAAAAGATGGAAAGTCTCATTTTTTTTACGAAAATGACTTTGAAGGTAGTTTATCTGGGATACATTTTCAAATTTTCATAATTTTTTCTCAACAATTTAGGATATGAAATAACTTATTACTCTAAAGTTGTATTAGGCTACTATTAAAGATACAAATATGTTCGGAAACTCATAGCCCAAACAGCAGGTATTGCTTGTTTGAGCCCCAGAAACTTACATCCTGAAAAATATATGCATACCATTAAATTGTGTTGAAAGTCTCGGTGTACAGCGCCAGGAGAGGCAAGCTGTCAGGCAGGTGTGTGCAACAGGCTGCATAGGGGTTAGGCGCGTGGCACCTCGACATTCTGGAACACGGCAGCTGAGCTTACACCAATTAACAGTAAACAAGACACCATTATCATTAACGGTCCTACATCACATAAATTACTTTCCGGTGTTACTTGTGCTGTGCCACGCGCCTAGCTCCTAAGCAATTTGTTGTACATGTATGCGTGATAGTTTTTTTCTTTCATCCCGGTGCTATACGCCAAAACTTTGACCACAATTCATTGGTATTAGCATTATTTTCCGGACGTAGGTGTATTGGGATTTTGTATTACCTTTGGTTCAAACAAGCTATATGTGTAGTTAAAGCTGTGAGTTTCCAAACAACCTGTATTTGTTTGAAACCAATATTTTCTTAGCTCTTTCTCTCTCTCTCTCTCTCTCTCTCTCTCTATATATATATATATATATATATATATATATATACACACACACACATTTAATTAAGGTATAAAAATGAATTCGAGTCTTATGCTCTATTTTAATTTTTCTGTTACAGCTTTCCTAGTTCCTAATTCGATAAAGTAAATAACAGTCTATGTTATTTCATTTATGATTTTTGGTGTATATTTTCCCTACAACAATAACCTATTATTTTGTTTCACAAATCTAACGGGTATTTAATAAATATGTATTTCAGAAAAAATGGGGAGAAAGTCAGTGACGCGCAACGTACTATTTATTTTTAGCTCTAACCATAATTTATTCCCTCCACCAGAGCTTGTCTAAAACATAGAAAGGCTATATTTCTCAAAGTAAGCCCCTCTTTTCGTTTTTTTTAGGATCAATTAATGTATATACTATATACGATAGGAAATATGGTGACAGCTAACAAAAGATTATTTATTGCAAATAATTATTTCTTAGTGATATATTATCATTAATTATTTCCGAATAGGTGCATTGGGGACTCCCATCCATTACTGTTTAAAGCTGTGGCCTTGGCCAGGTTTTTATTCAAGTCATTTATTTCCCATAACGGCTTGCTAGGCCTGTCGTAGCTTCATATGCCTTATAATCTAACTTAAGACTAGGGCAGGCACAACATCCAGTCCCCGACCGTTAATTCATCACTGTTAAAGAGTAAACCCACATTTCACCAATGATAGAATTTTCGGGAATGCCGGGATTCGAACCCGGAACCATTTTCTCAGTAGGCAAGCACAATACTGACTGAGCTAAAGTGTCAGACTTAGTGACTCAACTAAGGTCTGAACAAACCCTTCCTTCATCTATGACAAGACGTGTATTAATCACAACTTGTGTGGAATGTCAGGCCTCCACCGTGGTTCGGATCCCACGTTACACTGTAGGTCCTCCATTTCATCTCACAATCAATCACCCTACCATTACACATTAGCGTAAGTGCGTAAAACCCGAACGGGTAGTAAGACGCGGTGCTAATAATAATAATAATACTAATTTATTAAGATCACGAGCTATCAGATGACGCAGCCATCTTCGACTGTGTCACGCGTTCCACGCTTCGTCCTGATCAGTTCTGATAGAATGAAACCTAGGTCGGGGATTGGGCGGTAATGTTTGTATTTCTTCAACAGGCCACCATTACAGTTCTGTCCATAGGCAGTAATAAAAAGTGTCAACTATGATTATAGGAAGGTGCCAAGTTAAAATGGAAATGTAAGTGGTTAAAATGACCAACACTTTTATTTGCTTCTCAGGTTTCTTCGGTTACTTAACACTGACAGTTGCTTGGCAACTTAATTTTCTGTAGCAGCCTCGTGTTTAGGTGAGAGTAGCGGCTGCCTTAACTTCCAAACTATCCGCTGGGGTCATTCATTCTCTTTTAATATATCTTAAGTCTCATTCGTAAAATCATTATATAAGCCATTTATATTAATTAAATCAACCACGTGGGTTTAAAGTCACGCTCCTTTGGTTTACCGGTCACGTGGAGGTCCAGATTAAAATTCTGGCTGGTTGTAATACGGGTGATTGTTCCTTTATGTATTTTCCTTCTTACTCCACGCAAATAAAGGTGCATTTCCTATAATATCTACCTACCCCACTAGTGTAATTAAATGCTGATATCCTGGAAAGGTAGTAAAATTTAGTGAAATTAATAATTTAAGAACCAAGATTCGAATGTTTGTTGACTATGAAGAGGATGCGATAGTCTCAAAGACAATCATTTAGGGACAGTCCTGAAAAAGTTTGGGAGGCAGTGGTATTGCAAAAGTTTCCAGGGTAAATATAAACCCTTACAAGTTAGATAAAAGGAGTTTCAATGCTTGTAAATATTATCATTCAATTTTGTGTATTTATAACACAGAAATTATAAGTATGATTTTGGTAGGAAGAACAATAGAAGTTAGTTAATAATGTAACTAAAACAATTGTAATATATTCATATGTCAGGTCATGTTATTTGCAACTGTCACTTTTGACAGATTGTATCAATATCTATAAACTAACACATAATATATTGATATGTTATCAATGTTGGCCACAAAAATGTTTTTTCAAATTTTTTCTACTGTTCTTCCATCCAAAATCAGTGTGTATTTACAATTACCATGAAAGATAGCAAGCGAGCTTAACTTTACTGATAACAATATGATTCTAAATTGTAGGGTGGGGATTTAGGGGACTCGATAAAAGAGCAGTGTTTAGGCAGTGTTCATATCAAACCTTTTTTTTGCTCAAAATAAATAAAACATTTCTCCATCTGAAACAAAAAGTTTAGTTTTCTTCACTTGGTGATATTAACTGTTCTCGAATATCTGTCAAATGTGTCCTGGAATTTAATGACAACTTTTTCTCTTATTTAAAAAAAAAGTTTGTCATCTAATGCTACTATGCTCGTGTCAGATAATCAACAACTCTTGATATCACCAAGTGAATAAAATTAAACTCTATGTCTATGCTAGAGAAATATTTTATTTATTTGGATCAAAAAATGTTTTGCTGTATTATTATTAGCACCGCGTCTTACTACCCGTTTGGATTACACGCACTTACGCTATTGTGTAATGGTAGGGTGATTGTGAGATGAAATGGAGGACCTGAAGTTTAACGTGGAATCCGAACCACGGGTGGAGGCCTGGAATTCTTAACATTCACAAGTTGTGATTAATACACATCTAGTCAGAGGTAAAGGAAGGACTTGGTAATCAGATAAATCTGTGCCGGTACCGAGGATCTAACCCTGGACCCGAGCACAGAAGTCCGACACCTTACCCCTAGAGCTCCAGGTCACCGTTTTGATATAAAAACTGCCAAAACACTGGCCTTTCCTTACGTTCCTTGCATCCCCACCTTAAGCTACACCATAGTTATCGAAGCAAGGTAAGCGAGATCAATTTTCTGGTACATGGACGCTACCCATTCTCCTGCTCAATAAATATGTATTTTGTGGTAAATCAACTTAATGACTAACATTTTTGTTGAAAAGAAAGATTATTCTTTTATCTTGTCATTTATTCTTTTTATAAAGTTCAAAAATAATTTTTCAACACATTTCCATGACATCTTCACTCATCAGTTTAAAACTAGGTGTCGCTACATATGTTTACGTTGGTGTGCACATTTTGGGAAATTATTTTATTTGGAAACAAAAATTTCTTACAATAAATCTATATAACTATTTAAAATACCTTAATACAAATAACTATTGTCACATGCGAAGATATTCTTAACACAATCCAAACTTTAATTACATGATTAAATAACATCCTGAAAAAACTACAAAAGGCTAACAATTAATACTTAAATAATAATCATTAGACACAATAAATCTATTGAAGATTCATACTTAGTATTTCAACTTCAATTGATGTTTAGCTAAATACTTTCCTTATAACTTATACAACAAATTGTAAGTCACTTAGAACGCACACATATACGGTATATGAAATGTGTAAAAAGAATCAATATTAAATGTAAAAATATCTTTTTACAATATTTATTAAATGTTTATTAATGAAATAAAATGCCCACTAAAATATTTGCAACGCAAGGAATCTTATTCAATAAAGAAAATAATCATTGGGTGAATCTTATCATTTCACTACTCCTCCTTCAAATACATAATCCTTATTAATATATTATTTTGATTTCACAGTAAAACTTTAGAAGAACACACTATTTTATGTCTACAGTTCACTGCATAGACTTAAGAGAACACAAATATTGCTAGTATTCTAGATTAAAAATTTAACATAATATGCCAAATATGCTCCACGTAGAAAAACCACACCTATGGACTTAATTTGTGAATTAACATTTTGATTACCATATTTATTTGAAATTAAATTAAACTGAATAAATTGTGTTCAATCATATTTAAAATAAAATCTTGAATGCCACTGCAATTATTTTCAAATCCATATACACGTTATAGAGAAGAATTATTTTACTAATTTAATTAAATTACTCAATATATTTACAATTTTTTGTATACATATAAAGATGATTTTGTACGATTAGAAATATTAAAAATAAATATATTAATGCATTGGACATTTAAAATGTATGCTGATTTTATTTTATATACTAAACACATATTATATATATCATTTTATGTGACATATTATCATGCAAGTCTTTTAAAAAGACTTGGTTAACTTAATCACGTTTATATATGAAAATTACTGTATTCTACGTTAGGCACTCAAGAAACAACCGACAAGGTCAGTATATTGCTAAAAAAAAAGCACCAACCATATTAGTTTCTAATTTTAATTAGGTGCCATTTTATTTTATACAGTGACTTCATAAAAATAAGGTACAGTAAATCATCTAACAATCCTTTTCTCGCAGAAATTAGGAAAAGTCTGTTAATAGTGTCGATGTAGTAATTCTTCTACATTAACAAAAAATATATAATTATAATAAGAAGCCTGGTTTTATATTATACGTATTTAAAGATTTGTGTATAATTTTCACAATCATAACGTTTTGAATACTTTTGCACATTATAGATTGTCTTCAGTAGACTACTTTAACTTCTTTGATGATTACTGTGGTGTTATAATCTGGTTCAACTAAGCTGTTCTAAATTAAGTCCTGCCATTAAAACCAGAGCAGTATAAACAAAAATAGCCCAACCAACGGGACACACCGGAGTCAAGTTCTTCACCTACCACACGTGGGTAGATTGACCTTGAAGAAGACATTCAGCTCTATGAGGGAGGCCAAGACGAGGAACATTGCGTACATGAGCAGACACGCTTGACCGACCTTCCTGTCCAGTTGGAACCTGTTGCAGGAGAAGGTGGCATACAGCAGCATGAGGGTGGACAGGAGAGAGATGGCACTGTATTCCAGACCTCGCGAGTTGATGCGGACAAAGTGCTGGCCCTCCATCGCAGGCAAGAAGGAGGCCTTGATGAGCCAAGGGAGGCCCAAGCACAACAGGATGTCAAACGTGTTGGAGCCTATTGAGTTGCTGATTCCCATAGACCCGTGACCTGAGACACATTGAGACGGGCAGTATGAGGCACAGCAGAAAGCCAACTGTAGTAAGCATACAATATATAGATACCCGTAACATGCTGCATAAGGGAACAGGCAAAACAAGCCGTGGTTTAACAAACTATTTATATAAAATTATAGCTAAAGTGATTAAAGAAAAATTACCAACTAAAGTGAACATAATTGTAACTTATTTAAATGTGTTTAGTTCTCTAAGATGCAATATAGTTACCGTAATTTAATATAGAAGAGATTATAAACATTGTAGCACCCACTTTCAACCTAGTAATATCATTTGTTAAGAGTTGTACATTCTATTCAGGAAAATGTAATTGTAAAATGTAGGAGTGTGTAACAGCTGTTAGTCTAAGAAAGAGGTTAAAGAGTTGATTAACACTAATGAGACCTTTGTGATAAGTATTTGTAAGACAATCAATATTTTATGTTTTTAAGAAAGTAAATACATTTCTATGGTTCGGCATTCTGGGTACAGGAGCTCCCATAAAGCTAGGCGTAGGTGGATTCAATTAGAGGATGTTTTAACACCTTGCGTTGGAGTTCCAAGTATCATGAAACAAAGAGGATGTGCTAGGCTAATGGCTGAAAACTGAAGGTAGAGTATCTATAGAATATTGGATGACCATTATATTTAGAGGAACAAATCTCTCTTGACAGATCTTAAAAGCCACGTGAGTGTGACGACTTTGTTTCATATACCGGAATATTAGGTTAAAGTTTTATTAGAACATGTTATCTTACATGATGTAGTTTTTAGCAACGGTAAATTATATTTAATAGTTATAGGAAAAGTGTTTGGTTTAGAAGATGTAGCTCATATAAAATATTATACTATATGCCATTTCAATTACTAATGGTTCAAGAGTAAATAATCATAAAATATAATTGTTATCTCCTGTTTTTAATTGCAATCAATCATTGCAAACGTGAATTATTATTTATAGAAATCGCAACAAAATTATTGATAATACACTCTAGTTAAAAGTTGTTCAATTTAATATTTGACAAAACTCTTTATTGTTTTTCTCTGAACAAGAGCCGTGTCATCAATGAGTAGATACTTTTTTTTCTGGGGATGGTTTTTCTCGTGTGCGTGGAATGCCTACAGTATTTAAACCACTCATTCACACAAGCCTTGCTTTGAGCTTATTCTGACGCAGTCTTTTAATCGTGTATGATTATCAACTTATTTGAATGTAAAGTTCGAAACTGGATAGTTAATATTTAGGGTTGATATCAAGGATGGCATAGTTAACAACAACCAAGCCACAGTGGCATTTGATGATAGATATATCCTTCGATGTTTTATAAATATGCAGTGCTTCTCAGTCATAATTCAAAGTAAATGATTTAAAATTTGTCATTTAGTCTTCAGATAAGTTTATTTGTAACACATACCATACCATTAATGTATGCATGTATGGTAACTAGCCCGAAGATTGGTTGGATCCCTAATTTTAAATAAAAGGCATCACTGAAGAGGCGTACTAGGAAAATGAAGAGTGAGGTATTTTCCCCTTTGCTTTCCTCACCGATTGTACATCAGTCTGCCAAGCCAACCAAAATGCACACACCAAACTACATAAAATACATCTCTTAAGACAATTTCTTCTCAATATTCGTTCTTTCTAGTGTAATCGTTAACATTTTGCGTTAATAAAATCTTATTGCCAAATTGTACGGACAATTAATTTATACTTTTATCCGTCTGTAGAACTATGAAGAAATAGCAACAAACTCTTTTAATCAACCGTGAATATTGTTTCGGTTCTAGGGTTAGGTGATATCAAGCATTTTATCAGTTGGTTGAAACACAATTGGTAGCTCAGGTGTAGTTAGGGAGTGTCTTTTAGTATTTTGTAATCCCACACCTCCATCCAAAACCTTTATGAGTTTGGTTCATATTCTCTTTTTCCTGGTAATCAGAAACCTCTATGAATGAGGTAGAATGTGTATTCATTGTGAAATTCCCTTCTTCAAGTTTCTATCACACCTCACAAATAGTTACCATAAGTTATAAAATTGTGCGTGCGTCAGATTATTGTAATATTTAGATACTTGGATAATTGATTGAATCAGTCTCGTTTGAGGATCACAGCAACATTTCAATTCATCACATCTTCCCAAAGAATCCGATAGATGCGGGAGGGGGAGAAGGAATTAATTTCAAATGTTTAGTTCCTTGTGTTGTTCTCGGAATTAGAGAGGAGGAGGGGCGTGGGGATCTGAAGGTGTACTAGAAGCCGCTGGAAAGGATCGAGCTTGGGTAGTTGTGTAGAAGTTATCGGGTGTGTAGGGGTAGAGGAAAGGGTCTTCAAGAACCCGTAGTTGGGGAACTGATTCAAGGTGGGGGAAATAGTGAGTATGATCCTGAAGAAAAATCAGTAAAGCAATGATATGGGGCCAATGGCCATTTGGTCCCTCCTCAAGTTCTTCGTTTCCTAGAGTTAGGCATTCCTAGTTTAGACGGAAATTCAGGTAGAAAGTTCAGATTAAAATAAAAGGAAGGCGTCTGACGGTGGAGTGACTATATTATGGCGCAGTGTGGGAGATCTCGAAGAATCGCTGGAGAATACCAGGCTAAAATGTATGCAACTGGGGAGCCGCCACTGTCTGGTACGTAACCAAGGCTGGGAGGGAAAGGAATCCCGTAGAGCCATGGTGGAATCGCGCGTACCCAGGAAAGAGGGGTTTAGTTCTTGTTGGGGAGTGGACTTTGGCGCATGACTATCAAAAAGAAGAAGAAGAAGAATCTAATGCGTTTTTTCGGGGCGAGACTTTAAAGTCCCACCTCATCTTTTTGCTTTACAAACATAATCTTCGTTTTTTTAAAGTGGTAGAGCTATTTTGAATTAAAAATGAAACTTAAAAAATTAAATATACTTAGTTTAGTCATCTGTCTCAAAAAATTCATATCCCAAATATTATGTAGTAATCTAAAATAATAGTTCTATGTATTACAAAATATAGTTCTTTTACTAAGTATCTTAAGTTTTTACAAGCTAGTTATCCTGAATCTTTCGGTATTGCTTAGAAGCGATGGAAGGAGTGGTTCTTTTCTCTGATATAGGGTGGGAATGTGTACTCTGTATGACCGAGTTTCTGGTCACAAGGGATTCATGATAGGGTTTGTTATAGCCCTTGCCATTAGGGCAAAAAGGCAATGATCTAGTTCATGGGGACGTGACATGAGGTACGCTTAAAATATTTAATTTATAATCCAGCTGGATGTGGATGTATAACTATGCAGAGGTACTTCAGTGCTATTAAATAAATGTACAAGTTACTCATTCGTTGTGTAGGACGATTGGTTCAATTTGGGATTATCCTATCTGAAATGCACAGGTCATTTGGACAAGGTTGGTCATATATTTTGTTGCAGTTGTGAAAACACCTGTTAGTTCTACTTTGGGGGTAGCACTGGGTTGAGGTTAGAAGATAAATGGGTTTGAGATGTGCTTTCCTTCGTGGTGACTGCCCTGACTCGGATGGGATAAGAGATTCCCCTTCCTGCCCATGGAATGTTCCTAGTACAGCAATTTTGACAGAGTGCCTCCTCGTGGCATTCCTTAGGTAACATCGAGAGGGTATTACCTGAACGGTGGTTAAATCTTTGTCAAGGTCATCTGTGTGGGAGTGAATGGGGCTGAAAGCTCTTTTCAAGGTGATTCGTGTGGTTAGGCAACTCATACAAGGGGTTAACGTCCTTAAGTGAGAGTCCAGAACTCCTACTGATGAGGGAAGCTGGCCAAGGCAGGGGAGAGGGTTTTTTCTAGTGGTCCAGTGATGACAGAGATTGGTGATGGGCATGTGGTTATAGGTTCCTAAATCATCAATTGCGCATTTAATGTAAGTGGCTACGCTCAAAGGACACAGCCATGATGTGTCAGAGGAGCCTCGCGAAAGGTGTTTGTTCCCCATAAAAGTTAATGCCGAACCCTTACATTGTTGTACCACACTATTCAGTCAGTCCTTGTATATTTCCTCCGCACATGCACATGCTGCACCACTGCCTGAACCGCTCCACACTTCATGTTCTCTAAGCCATCGGTGACGAGTTCCCCACTATACTCGGCGCCCAAGAGAGCTCCCCCCTGAGACGCGTGGTGTCATTTATATACCCCCCGAAAAACCCGACCTAACGTGCAATGACTAGGAAAGGTCTACGAATGTATTGAGAGAGAGGTTTGGTTTATTTGCCCGATCCTATACTCAGGGAGGTCCAGGAGAAAAATTGGCTGAGGAAGGATTGGTAAATCTTGAGGGACCCAGTAGATAAGACCAAATGGAGCCACAAAGTCCACGCGGTTCGGGAGATGGTCCAAGAATACCGGAATAGTGTCTGGGAGGGCAAGATTGAGAGCCTGCGCGTGCAGGACAGGTCCCTGTGGCAGATGACGAGGAACTTGATTCGGGTCCCCACACCAAGTCCACTTATTGTGGGTCATAATAGGGTGGTCAACTCGGACCAGGAGAAGGCCGATGCTCTTGCTGAGCACTTAGAGGTGCAATCTGTACCGACTGACAACCTGTCAGACCTGGTGCACGTTGCGCACGTGGCTCAAGTCATCGGTGAGGTCTCATACAGACTCTTAGATTAACCGTAAACCACGAAGGAGACAGAAATATCGTGGGTGATAGCTGCTCTAAGACTAAACAAGGCTCCCGGACCCGACGGTATCAATAACGCGGTCCTCAGAAAGCTGCCATTGGAGGCGATTAGCATCTTCATGGAGTTATTCAACGCTTTCCTATTCTTGAGTCGTTTACTCGAGCTCCGGAAGCACGCCAATGTCCTCTGCTTTCATAAACCGGGTAAGGGCCTGGCTCTAGTTTCGTCTTATTGACAGTTCAGGTTGATCGACTTTTTAGGCAAGTTGTTCGAGAGACTACTACTGATGAGATTGACCCGACATGTTTTCGTCACAGGCATCTCGGTGGATGAGCAGTTCGGCTTTCGGGTGGGACATGCTACGTCTCACCAACTCATCCGGCTCGTGGAGCAGGTCACGAGGAACTTCAACATCAACAGGCTGACTGGTGCAGTCTTTCTCCACGTGGCAAAGGCCTTCGACCGTGTTTGGCACAAAGGTCTCCTTTTCAAACTCCTCTCCCTGAACTTGCCCTTCTACCTAGTTAAGGCTGTTCAATCTTATCCATATCACCGTACCTTCTCCACTACCTTTGGGAACGCCAGCTCCCAACTCAAAAGCATCCGGGCTGGAGTACCGCAGGGTTCCCGAAACCTAGCGCAAACATTCACGATCACCAATTGTCATCTCGAAGTGTAACCCCCCACCACGACTCACATTGTCGGGACTTCCGCATGTTCCACCACGACTCACGTTGTCGGGACTTCCTCATGTTCCACCACGACTCACGTCACTGAGACAATCACCCAACCTCCCACCACGACTCACGTTACCGGGACTTCCTCATGGTCCACCGGAACTAACGTTGCCGAAAAACTCTTGCCGACCTTTTTCCCACCCCTACCCACACGTGTCTGATCACGTCATTGTCATCGTAACATCAACCCGTTACCCCCAAAGCCGCTTTTTGGGGAAAATGTGCCAAAGACCCTACGGCTCTAATTCATATGGTATGTAAAATGTCAAACATCAACCTAATTTATCCTAAACCCATATTTTAAGAATGCTCTTCTCAACATAGGACACCATACAGGTTCTGTTTAAAAGTGAAAGAGATGGGTTGCAATAAGGTGGAGTGGATAGAACTAGCTCAAGGCAGGAATAGGTGGCGTACTTTTTCTAGTGAACTTTAGAGTTTATAATGTCATAGTATGGAGTAAATAAAAAAAGTTTTATATATAATCTGCAGCCATAATATATGTTATATGAAGCGTACAGGGGAAAGAGTGAAAGTCCAATCTTAACTCAAAATGAGTTAGTGCTTCCATCTGTTAAACAAACATGAACTATTTCTAATGCACTTCATATTATGGTTAAAAGAGGTCTCTGTCATGTTTAATTATCTTAACATAAAGAATAAGCTGGGGTTCTTATGGAATTTGGGGATGTAAAAGTTGTCCTGAAAAATGTGTATAATGTGAGTTCCCCTATTTACCTGTACCCTCCATATAGTTAAAAACTAATCTTACGTATAGTAAATATTAGTTTAGACATTAAACTTACATATATTGAGGCACAAAATATTCAGACTTTGCTGTAAATTGATACCCTGATGATTAAAAACAATATATCTGCTAAATATAAGAAAATTTAAGAGAAAAAAAATAGATTTTTAAAAAAATTATACACTTTTAATATACAATAAATAGTAAAGTATTCCAAAATCCCCCAAAACTTCAAAATATGATTTTAAGCACCACAAAGACATATACACATAAAATCAGGTATGGTCTCTTAAAAATGTACTATAATAGTATTGTGTTTTTTCCCTCAACCTAGAGAACGTATTGTAATCGTGAATATTTTTTTCTTTGTATTATAACTGATCTTTTTGTTTAATGCTCCCCAAGCTCAAATATTGGATCTTACAATGTTGTTGTTTTTACCCATCTCTTCTGTATATTTGTGCCTCTATATTTGGTTGTACTTGGGCTACAGACTAAACAGTTTGATGAGTTTGGTTAAAACTTGATATTTAAATGTTATAGCTTATGATCAAACCTTAGGACGTTTAAAAAAAAGATTGTTCTAGCTTCAAAACTAAGGGTAGTTTAATCATTATTGATTTTACTGAGCTGTAAAATTTTCTAAAATGATTCAAATCATTTAATTCGAATTAGGTGAATATAATAAAATATTTGTTTGTAATAAAATTGAGTTAAGCGTAGTTAATTTACTGAAGATTAATTTTTGAACATTTTAAAATTTTAAAAATATTTATGAACAATTTAGTTCGAAAAGAGATATCTGGAGAGTCGTAATAAATAAATTTATATATTTAATTTTCTAAAAATCATTTATATAATGGTAGTTTGCTGATGACTGATTTGTAAATTTTTCTTTTAATTGGCCTTTACGATTTTGTTTAAAAAAAATTCAATATAAATTGTATTATTTAGGTACTTGTTTTTCAAAGTAAAATGAGTTGTTTACTAACTGCAGATTTTTGAATATTTGCCATTTATATATGAGGATGTATCTCTATAATTGTGTCGTACCAGAATGCGATCTTAAGTTAAATACCTTGTTTCGCAACGATGACACTGGAGACCGCCTCAGGCACGCTGGTACCGGCTGCAAGGAAGGTGATTCCCATCACCGAGTCAGGAATTTTAAGTGTATCACCTGAATAACACATGTTATGGACCCATTAAAACTATAGGTTATATTTGGAAACTACAGTAGCCCCATGGCTTCTTTGGTGCTGACTGACAATTCACAGCTGACGGCTTTGAAAACTTACCAGCCCAAATTATATATTCCTACGCCGAAACATACGATTTGCGAAAACATGTGTTTAGCAGCTGTCACTTCTGACAGTCAAAATTTAGGTATATACCTAAATGTTGACTGTCAGAAGTCAGCTGTTAGCTGTCAGTCAGCACCATAGAAGCCATGGGACTACTGTAGTATCTAGCAAATATATAATATTAACATTGAGCTAGACATAAAGAACCAATCACAGTTCAATGGATTCTTCAACAAACAACTTTTTACAAAGTTGGAATGGAATTAGGGAAGACAACTATGGAAATGTTTTCTGATTTTTATTGATATCTATGTTTACGACTGAAGTGGATTTTATCTCTTGGGTATGAATTCTATTATTCAATCTAGGTTCAGCTTAGGATATTGGTGTTTGTTTATCAGGGTGCTTTAGTAAGTTGGAAATATTTATCATTATGATGATGAGTTTGTTTATTTAATTTATTGAAATGTTAACTATTCAAAGAGTAGCTTACAATTCTCAGTTTTTTCAAACCAAGGTGAAAACATAATTATTATATAAGTAAATTCAAGCCAATATTAACATTAGAAATTTTGGAGGGTATATCAAGTACAAGAGTTATTTGTCCACTAATATTACCAATACACAGGAATGGAATATTGAACCCTGGGTTTGGAGCAGTAACACTTCGTCCCCAGCTACTCACGTTTTCTATCAAAGTAGTACTCATAATTTATTTTGGGGGTGAAGGGAGAAGGGCGTGGAGGGTTCGGTAGGGTGTAGTTACACCCTAGATCTAGGACGTGATGCAAAGATCCCAAACAAAATATTGAAAGGTATTTCTGAAATATTATTAGAGCTATTCGAAAATTGCAATAGATCTAATTGAGGTTGAACATTTTCTGATTTTTATACAAGGCCGTAGTCGGGGGAGCGGGAGGGGGGATTGGGGGTTAAACCTCCCTCCAAAATTTTATGAACAATATATATAGATGCCAGGCCTCCACCGTGGTCCGGATTCCATGTTAAACTGTAGGTCCTCCATTTCATCTCACAATCACCCTACCATTACACATTAGCGTAAGTGCGTATAACCCGAACGGATAGTAAGACGCGGTGATAATAATAATAATATATATAGCTTTATTTATGGTTCAAACAATCTCAAAATTAAGGTACAAGAGTACAAATTAAGGGACTGTGTTACCATAAAAACACTTCAGGTAGCTTCTAGAGGTGTTTATTATTAATAGTTTTTTCTAGCCTCCAGCAATTGGGGGATGTGCCCCCCCACCCCCCGAAATTATTGGTTGGCTACGGCCTTGTTTTTATATTCTTCAAATAAGCAAGCTACCAGCCTAAGCGTTAGGGAGGAATACCCGTACACACACACACACACACACACAACACACACACACACACACATACACATATATATATATGTTAAAATGGTCTTATTTCCTCAAATCTGTTTAGTACTCAATTAATAAATTTATTAGTATCTGTGGACTAATACGTTAATATATTCACACGTCAATCCATGTGTTCTGTATCTGTTGGTTTTGAGCAAGAATTTCTGAATAGATAAAATAATAATATAGTTTAATTATTTCAATTTTAGCAGATGTGTAAATATTTTATAAGTTTGCCTCCATTCCACTATTTCTTATTACATCTTCTAGGGTTACAACAAGCGGTGAATTTAATTCATTCAATTAATCTCGTGGTTATTTAAATTATACACACCAAGTGTATTCGTTCCCAGTTAGAACTCGTAGTTCTGTTCATATTAATTGTTTAGTAAATATATTTATAGAGAAATAGGTACATATTATGTACATAGGAACAAAGTTAATGTTGATTAAAATTATGTAACTAATATTCGTGTATGAATCTAGACTACACCTGATATTTAGAGTAAATACAGGAGTCTTCGAAGATAACACGTCCATTAAATCACTTTTATTTGAACTAGGGGGACTTGGCGGTCTAGGGGTAAGGTGTCAAGTCTTCTTTACTGGCAGCCGGGGTTCAATCCTCGGTCGCGGCAAAGATTTATCTGATTACCAAACCCTTCCTTCACCTCTGACAAGACCTATTGTGAATGTGGGGAATGCCAGGCCTCCACCGTGGTTCGGATTCCACGACATCTCACAGTCACCCTACCATTACACATTAGCGTAAGTGCGTATAACCCGAACGGGTAGAAAGACACGGTGCTAATAATAATAATTGAACTAGTTACTTTCACGGTGAACTTTGAGTGAACCCATTCAAATTTAAATAAAGGCAATAAGTTATTTTTGTGGACCAATGAAAATGACTATTGTTCTTTTAAAGATTTCTGTTAATATTAATTTTTTAATATGTTACTTTTAATACTATTGAAATATACAGTACACACCGTTTAACCTGAAGGGTAGCAAATTTACCTTGCATTTTTCCACTATGGCGTCTCTTATGAAAATATAGCCATGGTTTAATCCGTCATTGAAAGAATACTGCTACCTTTCTTTCATGGTAAGCCAAGTGTACAGATCTTTTATTACTATTAGCACCACGTCTTAATACCCGTTCGGGTAGTACGCACTCACGCTAATGTGTAATGGTAGGGTGATTGTGAGATGAAAATGGAGGACCTACAGTTTAACGTGGAATCCGAACCACGGTGGAGGCCATGGCATTCCCCACATTCACAAGATGTCTTGTCAGAGGTGAAGGAAGGGTTTGGTAGTCAGATACATCTGTGCCGGGACCGAGGATTGAACCCAGGCCGCCAGCACAGAAGTCTGACACCTCACCCATAGACCGTACAGATCTTTAAAATACATAAGAGATGGATGAAAAGTTGTCAATTATGGCCTGATTTATCACGAACAATAGGTTTTTAACATTTCTAGCATCTGGTATATTCTAGCTTAAATTGTTTTATACGTTGTTAATAAAATAAATTCTATTACAAATATTAATTAATGTAATGAATGATATTCAAATAAATTTAGGTCCTCTCTTTCTTAAATTTATTTACCACTAATTGGATAAATAATCAAAAAGTAATAAAAATAGTCAAAAACCTTATTTAAAATATCCATTCCATTGATAACAAAAAAAAGAAGAGAAAAATGTTTATTAAATCTAATCCCAAAAACCGTGAATGACACATAGCATCAGTCAAACATCAATATTTACCTAACCAATACCACACAACACTTATAGTTACTATAGATGAATTTATGAGTGAGAATTTTTTTTTAACTTTAAACAACATTTATGTGATTAATAAAATATAAATAAATAATTTTCTTCTTTTTAGTTCAACTTAAATTTAGAAGGGTATTTAAAAACTTATTTTTCTAGTGTTTTTATTTTCAAGTTTTTCTAGATACATACAGTAGCCCCATGGCTTCTTTGGTGCTGACTGACAACTCACAGCTGACAGCTTTGAAAAGTTACCAGACCAAATTATGTATCCTTACACCGAACCATATGATCTGCAAAAACATGTGTTTAGTAACTCTCATTTTTGACTGTCAAAATTTAGGTATATACCTAAATGTTGTCTGTCAGAAGTCAGCTGTGAGCTGTCAGTCAGCACCAAAGAAGACATGGGGCTACTGTATATACATTTATAAGGTCTCAATCCTTACATTTTAATCGATTGTTTTGTCAAAGGATTTGAGTAAGGTTCAACGGAAGTGTGGAGAAAAGCTGGCCAGGGGACGTTCAAATATTATGTAAGCATTTTTTTTTAGATTCTTTACTCCCTTTATACCTTGGTAAGAAAAAATAAGCAAAGTTTCGAACCCTTACCATCTTGCTTACGGTATATTTGTTAAATGGTCTTGTAATTTTTAAGCAGGAATAACATAAAAAAAAAAGTAATTTCTGAATTTCTGTAGAGGTGTAAATAAATAGTGTGAAATCATTCACAATAAATATTGTTGTAAAATGAATTTAAATTTATATTAATAAACAGGTAAAAAAAATTTTTTTATAAGAGTGTAACAATTTACATTTTTATTTACACTTAGTTGAAATTATATAAAAAATAAAGTATTATTAGTGAATACATGAACCAATATGGTTATTAAAAAACTCTAACCTATTCTCAAACTAATGACTAATGTCCTAAATCTTCGTCCCCCAAATCTTAGCTATTATATGTCCATTTGGGGGGGGGGGGGCTGGGGCACTGCCCCATTCTTTCCCNTGTCTTCCTTATACATTGTTCTGTACCCCTTATTTTTACCGACTAGAAAGGGGGGGGGGGGCGGCTTCTAGTCAGTAAAAATAAGTAAAGCTCAAAACTTCCTACCTATGCTTAAGTAATACTTGAACATTACTTATATATTTTTTGATATGTATAAAGTGAAGCTAAAAAGTTTTGATAAAAAACCAATAAAACTGTAGAGGTTTTTTTTTAGGTAAACTTGAACTAGTAAAGCTCCTTTTATGAAATATAATTTTAAATTTGAAAAATTTAATATCTTCAAGATTGAACTTGAACTAGTAAATCTTTCCTAACATTGATGTACAGTTCACGACTATAAAAGCCAAGGCACTTTATATTATGAAATTGTCATGATGGAGTGTACCATAAAATAATATATAGGTCATACATGTTGACGTGAAAGAATGTAAACAAATAAATATAAAAATAACTTTATGAGGTAACTAAATAAAAATTGTCATGTTGTTATAATAGTTACGTAACAAACAATCCTAGAATTTACGATCGCCAACATCCTGTGTCTACACGATATTCTGATCATAGATAATCAAAGGTAATAAATACCTCGCTAGAAATAAAGGTAACAAACCTCTCTCAAAACTCGATCTAAAAAATGATCCCTCTATTAGATTAAAACTATTACTTTCATTCAACTGTGTCCCATACCCACTTCAGTGGCCACATCGTCTAAGACGTCAGTCTCACAATATACCAGTTTACTGATGATGGAGATATCGAGGTTCGAATCCCAGTCAGGCGTACTGAGGTTAGTTTTTTTTTCTAAATGTTTTTTCACTCTCTCTCTCTCTCTCTAAATTCAAACTTCATCATCCCAATCCAATAGTGTAATTTATAATCCTAACGGGAAGTAAAATGCGGAGTTAAAAAGAAAAGCCTTGCCCCGTATTACCATCTCCTTGAAAACTAAGAGATAAGAAATACTTATCTAGTAAAGGATTATTTTCACGAGTCAATAATAATAATAATAATAATAATAATGGCATTCCATACATTCACAAGTTGTGATTAATACACGCCTTGTCAGAGGTGAAGGAAGGGTTTGGTAATCAGATAAATCTGTGCCGGGACCGAGGATTGAGCCCCGGACCCCAGCACAGAAGTCCGACACCTTACCCCTAGATCGCCAGGTCCCCTTCACGTGTCTACTAAATAGTGATATTCTATTGGAAAATGTTATAAACTCATTAGAAAAATCCATCATTCAACATAATCTTCGTAGTTGGCTAACGCGCTAGTCGTGTTGAGCTCAACCACCGAGGACGGGGAGATCGAGGTTCGAATCTCGGTCAGGTGAACTGGGGGAGGTTTTTCCTAAATGGTTTTCCACTCTCCCTCCACGCAAATGCGGGTTCACTTCCTCTAATTCAACCTTCCCAATTCCTAATCCATTAGCGTAATTAGTACTTAAAGCGTATAACCCGAACGGGTAGTAAGACGTGGTGCTAAATATTATTATTAACATGATCTTCAAGGTAAGCGTACTTAATTTTACACCCAAAAAATACATAAAGTGATACCACATAATAAATTATGTTCAATGCTATTTGTAAAAAGGCGATCCATAAAATTAATAATAGAATCAAGAAACAACATACCTGATTTAAGGTGTGTTCTTTTTAGCAATGCGTCCTACTATTCGTTCGGACTATAAGCTTATGTACTAATTACGCTAGTGATTTTAGAGATTAGGAATTTTATATTCAGAGGAAGTGTACCAGCATTTGCGAAAAGGCAGAGTGAAAAACCATTTAGTTAAAAAAACACCCTCCGTACACCCGACCAAGATTCTAACCTCGATCTTCCCCGTTATCGGTAGTCTAGTCTATTGCGAGAGTAGCACGTTAGACCACGTGGCCACCAAAGTGAGTTTCAAGTTCTTATACGTAATGTGGATCTCCACTATGAGGAGGGAGGGGGATCATCAATAAGGGAAGATCCTGCCCCTCAGCCCCTACCTTTCTATACTCATGATTATATTATTATTATTATTATTATTAGCACCGCGTCTTACTACCCGTTCGGGTTATACGCACTTACGCTAATGTGTAATGGTAGGGTGATTGTGAGATGAAATGAAGGACCCACTGTTTAACGTGGAATCCGAACCACGGTGGAGGCCTGTCATTCCCCACATTCACAAGATGTCTTGTCAGAGGGGAAGGAAGGGTTTGGTAATCAGATAAATCTTTGCCACCACCAAGGATTGAACCCTGGACCTCCAGCACAGAAGTCTGACACCTTACCCCTAGACCACCAGGTCACCTTGATTATATTAATGTCTTCTGTTAATATCTGGGAGTAAATTAAGAGTGTTCATCATAGCAGGCCCAACTTAACTCTCGGTTCATTTGTGTGTGTGTGTGTGTTTGTTCGTGTCAAGTATAGAAGTAAAAGGGAAAAGAAAACACCTACGATATGCCAGAAATGTGCGCACTGCATTTGTGTATGAATGATTACTCGAAATTTTCCGCGGTGACGATAGGGGACAAAGCTTCTTGTTAATAATTACAGCATGTCCCTCTTAAGACTGAATGAAGATTTGTGCACAATTTTCAGCCGTGAAGCCATTCTAAAGTGGTAAAAAACTGCCTTTTTAATGTGGTTTTTATTCAAATATAATTTAATATTTCAACAATATTCAGTGTTAGGAGCTTCTACTAACACTTTATCTCCAATAATGTTTAATCAGAAATGATTCACGTGCAATAGTGTTCGTGTAAATTTACTATTTCTAGTCGGTGACCTGGTGGTCTAGGGGGTAAGGTGTCAAGACTTCTATGCTGGCGGCCGGGGTTCAATCCTCGGTCCCGGCAAATATTTATCTGATCACCAAACCCTTCCTTCACCTGTGACAAGACATCTTGTGAATGTGAGGAATGCCAGGCCTCCACCGTGGTTCAGATTTCACGTTAAACTGTAGGTCCTTCATTTCATCTCAAATTCACCCTACCATTACACATTAGTGTAAATGCGTATAACCCGAACGGGTAGTAAGACGCGGTGATAATAATAATACTATTTCTATCCGACTGTTATCAGAGAGTCGAATGTCATGTAATCACGCTCTTAAGGCGCGCGCTCTGACCTATGATCGTGATCATCCAAGCGACGACGTAGGAGAGGCTACCGATCCAGATGATGCACATGATGAAAGTGAGAGGGAACCACTTTTTAAATCTGGGCTTCTCACAATCGGGGATTGTGACCAGGAACACCAGATGGATCGGCCAGATGAATAACCAGGCCAACTGCTTCCACCACTTCTGACCGCTTGGCCACCGGAATAATGAGGTGACGGCTAACACTGGTGGCAAAAGTGGAAAACTCGTTAGAACATATACACACACACACACATATATATATATTTAGATAGAATATATATATATACACACATATATTTAGATAGAATATATATATAAATATATACATATAAATATATTTAGATATAATATATATATATACATACATATATTTGGATAGAATATATATATACATATATTTAGATAGAATATATATATTTAAATATATATATTTAGATAGAATATATATATTTAAATATATATAGATATTTAAATATACATATATATTTATATATACTACTACCTCATATATTACTCTTACATACTACTATTTATTATATATGTACTAATTATGCTAATGGTTTTAAGAACTAGGAAGGCTAAATTTAGAGGAAGTATAACCGCACTTTCGTGCAGGAAGAGTGGAAAACGATTTTAGAAAAACTTCTCCAGGTACACCCGACCGAAATTCTAACCTCGATCTCCTCATCATAGACAGTCTAGTTTGATGCGTGAGTAGCGAGTTAGACCATACGGCCACCGAAGCGGGTAACAAGATATTTGCTACACACATTTTGACGTTTATTGATTATTTTATATCAATTTAGCAACACTAGCACAGTGCTAAAAAAACTAGGAACTAGAGCGGGAACCGTAAAATGTGCATTAGTAGTAAAAAAAAAAGTGACTGACATTCCCGTATAAGTCACACTGTAAACCATGCATTTTATATGACCAAAAATACGCTCAATTTTAATATATTTTGTTTATATTTAACTTATATTTTAAAAATAAAATAATGTCTCATCCAATTTTATTGTTTACACATAATATAAGCAATAATCACACATTATCTAAACTCAAAATTCTATGAAATAAAATCTAAATTATATTAAGGTACGCTGTGTTGGCTACTTGTACTTTGATTATACGCTTAAATAACACCCATTATAACGGTAGATAGACTGGATGAAGAACCTTTTATGATCGTTTTTGGTTTGGAAGGATCACTAGATCTACTCCTATTATAGTGGTTTTACCACTTTTGCAGATTTTTACCCCAATTTATGTGTCTGAAACCATAGTGACCCCAATATATCCTAAAAGCTTTCGAATCCTAATTAAAAATAAACATACCGTATGCTATTTTTTGCACGTACTTTTATTTTTATCCATTCAAGTCAACTGAATTTAGTTTTATATTTGATGCAGAGATGAGGAAGGTAGATTTGAAAAAATGTACCTATATTTGCATGGCAGGAGAGTAGTAGGTCTAGATAAATTAGAATAAATCACAACCCGCCTCGGTGGCGTAGTTGGCTAACGCGCTAGTCGTGTTGAGCTGCTCGACTGCTGAGGACAGGGAGATCGAGGTTCGAATCTCGGTCGGGTGAACTGGGGGGTGTTCCTAAATGGTTTTCCACTCTCCCTCCACGCATATGCGGGTTCACTTCCTCTAATTCAACCTTCCCAATTCCTAATCCACTAGAGTAATTAGTACTTAAAGCGTATAACATGAACGAATGGGTAGTAAGACGCGGTGCTAAAAATAAATCACACTCACTACACAGAACCATGTTTAAAATACTGGCCTCTTCATGACAAAACAAGTCAATTGAGGGTAAAATTTAGCCCAGGTGCCTAATAAAGCTGGTTTTAATAATTATTCATTGGATATATTTCAATTAATTTAAAATCCACTTCGGTGGCGTAGTTAGCAAATGCACTGGTTTCGTGTTGAGCTAGACTGTCGAGGACGGTGAGATCGAGGTTCGAATCTCGGTCCGGTGAATCGGGGGTGTATTTTCCTAAAAGGTTTTCCACTCTCCCTCCACACAAATATGGGTTCACTTCCTATAAATTCTACCTTCCCAAATTCCTAGCCCATTAGCGTAGTTGATACTTAAGCGTATAAATCGAACGGGTAGTAAGACGCGGTGTTATAGTAATAATTAATTGAACGTGTTTAAAAGGTTTCAGAGAAGAGAATGGACGAACTCTACAGGTAAATAGGATGTGAGCTGCAGTTCTCACTTTTAATAGCTAGTTATAGCAAGATTTTGTCATTTTCGGATTATTTACTATCATTATTGATGTATCCTATATATAAGGTTCTTTAAGCCACGGGAAATTATTATTAGCACCGTGTCTTACTACCCGTTCGGGTTATACGCACTTACGCTAATGTGTGATGGTAGGGTGATTGTGAGATTAAATGGAGGACCTACAGTTTAACGTGGAATCCGAACCACGGTGGAGGCCTGGCATTCCCCACATTCACAAGATGTCTTGTCAGAGGTGAAGGAAGGGTTTGGTAATCAGATAAATCTGTGCC
>CABFVX010000405.1:34478-53983 GCA_902151425.1 Timema shepardi
GCTAATGTGTAATGGTAGGGTGATTGTGAGATGAAATGGAGGACCTACAGTTTAACGTGGAATCCAAACCACGGTGGAGGCCTGGCATTCCCCACATTCACAAGATGTCTTGTCAGAGGTGAAGGAAGGGTTTGATAATCAGATAAATCTGTGCCGGGACCGAGGATTGAACCCCGGCCGGCAGCATAGAAGTCTGACACCTTACCCATAGTCTGCCAGGTCACCTATTTTTATTTCAAAGTGATCATGAATAAAAAGGATACTCTAATTTAAAAATAGACCAGCAACATATTTGAACTGTGAGTATAAATGCATCTATGTATCGAGTACTTACGGTTAACACTCTCCTCATCCTGAGAGTCCTCCTGAGGTACCCTGTCCGTGGACACTTTGATGCGGCCGTTTTGCTGCAACTGTTGTTGTTGGATCTGCAACTGGTGCTGGGGGCTAGCAGCGTCTGTCTGAAGGGGTACACCCACCTCGCCAGTCTCTGGGCCGCCACAGAGGGGCACACACAGTATTACACAAATATTCCCTCATCTAACTCCCACATTTAACATCAGTTCTCTTATACATCCTCATCTACTCTCTCCAGAGCTTACAAACTTCTTGAATGCGAATCCGGACAACTGGGCGCTGCCATCTGGGCGCGGCCAACTGGGCGCCGGGACAGCTGGGCGCTTTTTTGCAATGTTCTTTTTCTTTTTAATAAAAAAGTTATGAGTACAAACAAAAAACACACCCCACTTTTTTCTTTAAAAAAATCACTTTTTTCTTTAAAAAATAGCTTTTTTAATGCATTGCAATATTATGCGCAACACCACGTAAAAACGAAATAATGTTTCTATTATTATAGTCCCTAACTAGTCTTAACATTCTAGCATCGACTTCTCGATACTTTCTTTTTTTCGGCGTAGGCTGATGTCCAGCTATACTTCATTCAAGGGAGGAGTTTACCTCTGAAAGGTCTTTTTTCTTACCAATATCCTACTATATAATAGATTTCTGGTAGGGAAAAAAGTCCTTTCCCAGGTAAACTCCTACCGTGAACGAACAAAACAAGATGTTCATAGTAGATATCGTCCAAACCACTCTGGTTGACGAAACTTAATGAAGTGAAGAAGCAAAAAAGTAATGGTAACGGGTCGAGTGGGCGAATTCTAAGAATACGCAAATAAAAGCTCGTAACACCTGCACCGCATATCTATGAACTGGATAAGAGAAAAGTAAAAATAATGGGGGGGTTTCTAAGAATAAACAAACCAAATCTCGTCGCACCTGCACCAGAATTAAGTCATAGCTTGAAGGTATTATAATATCGGCGATATTATTTTAATTTTTACATAGGGATTCACATAAATCCTACTTATTATTCCTCTTTAGTGGTTTATTTTGCGCACAATTCTTATTTTTCATTTTTGTGGAGTTTTTTTTAGAAATTTTACTATATCAAATATACTAACTTTATAATATAAATTAATTAAGTTTCCTCTAATAAGATTATTTTTTAAAATACTCCAAGAAAAATATTTGATGTTGCGCTGAAAAATATGATTAATTAAAAAAGGTTCATTTTTAGTTTTTATCCATCACTTTTTAATTTTAATTGAAAAAATATGAAAAATGGTGCATTTTTTATTCTAAAAAATTGCATAAGTTAATAAAAAAATAAAAAATAAAGTTTTATTTTAGCGCCCAGTTGTCCTGGCGCCCAGATGGCGGTGCCCAGTTGTCCTGGACCGTCTTGAATGGTAACCAGCCATAGCTTACTTCCTGGAAATTACTGGCTCACTCTATAGAAGGCGTGCCAATCTTACAGCCCTATCCGTAATTTTACGGGGACCGTAGATATTTTAATGTATGGATCTTAGTAACAACATATGATACCCTATTTGTCATATTATAAACGTCTTAAAAATACAGCCTTTGTGAGTGTGATATTTGGGAATCTTGAATATTTTGGAGACATTTTTTATTTATAAAATAAAAGTTAAGGTTATAATATCAAAGCTGTGCCCAAATATTTACAATTTAAAAATATTATAAGGGAAGGCTGATAATTCAAATAATGTCAAAAAAATTTCCACATCGATTTATCAAGAGCCAACCTGTTCTGAATTAAGTTTTTTTTTACTTTAACCATGTTCCCATCCATATATCATTTACGTTACTCAGTGAATGTCTTGGCCTTAATAATTCAGGGTTTCTGATGTAATTATGAAGTTAGTGAGGTATTTGAAAATAAAATGATTTGTAGATTTGTACAAACATCACGTAAAGCCTAAACACATTCTGGGATGTACTTCAAACAATGGAACTTGGACAATCANTTATTCCTTAGCTTAAAAATCAATTATTATTTTTTACAATATTGATCAATATTTAATGTTTTTAAAGCAACTTGTTTAGTTGTGAAATCTTATAGGTTGCACGTACCTTGGCCAGGAGTAAGAACGTCACATTATTATACAGAATGGAGCACCATGCTACTTACCAACACAGTTCTCGCTATTTTTGGTAGGTCTATCTGTTGTAAGACCTAGTCTAGCCCTGGTACACTGTTGAATAGGTTTGTCCCAATACATCACTGAAAAATAAAAATTTTGAGTAATTTTTACACTAATATTATTATTTAGTTCTACAAAGAGCATCTCTTTCTCAAATGCCGTAATGATAAACCTTAGCTATCCTTTGATCTTTCTCTGAACCATGCTTGCAAATTGAATATGAGACAAGCGTTATACGAGTATATGGTATGAGGATATGCAAGGTTTATCGTTACGACTCTAAAGATATAGTATTAATACTGTGGTTTATTTCGGGGGTATCTTATTATCCATCCTGACTATACTTATTTTCATTATGCTAAAAGGGTAGGAATAGGCAAGGTAACATTTTTATCGTATCTATACTAGCTGGTCGTGAAATGAAATATTAACCACAATTTGCCATTGAAAATCACTCTAGATCATGCAACGAATGCCCAAAATATCTCTCACCTAGTTTTTTCATTTGAAAATAGTAAAGATACGTACTTATGACATAAGTGTTTATTATCATTTCGCAATGCCTGTCCTAGTTGTAGCTACAGAAAACTAAGCCTGATCAGACTTATGTCCCTTTACTGGACAAAGATGATTAAGTCTTTTCCCTTCGTCTCAGAGCTTTTCAAAACCTTTCTTTCTCTCTCTGCAATGCTCAATTTATAGGACAAGCCTTACAACCTCACAAACACATATCTATATGATTGGATATAGGCACTTAAACTTGAGAGTACTACCTAGATAAACTACTGGCAAAATTTAGTAGGAAAAATTCTCTCTTGCCACCTTCCTTTAGGAATATATGCGATGATGAAAGGCCAAGACCATTCTTTAGAACCTAGTGTTAGTTGAAAATGAAATTACAAATATATATATACTATTATTGACAGTATTATTTAACTTATACTTAATTCGTTTCCTTATTTAACTTATTATTCGCTTTTCTTTTATTGACTAGCTTCTCGGTTGTACCAAGGATTTTCTGAACATTCTAATGCTATGTTGAGCCATCACACACATTATTTATTCAGCATATACAAATTAACACCTTCCCTAAGTTCAATTAAGACCAATTACCGAGTAAATTGACGTTGACTTACCCTCACCCGTAGCCTAAACTCTAACTACACTGGATATAGTTGCTGAGAAAACTGTGTGGTCATTTTAGGGTAACAACTTTGTCATTTTCTCGTTTTTGTGTAGTGAAACTCCCCTAAAATATAAGACAAGTTTCGCAACGCTGGTTAGTCGGGGTTGTCAGTAACTCCCAACCCCAACACACCACTTCCCGAAATAACTAAGAGCGAGGAAACTTGGCAAAAGTCAACTAAGAGCGAGGAAATTTGGCAAAAGTCAACTAAGAGCGAGGAAAATTGGCAAAAGCCAACTAAGAGAGAGTGAAGATATAGCTTTTCTCTAGAAGAGCTGCAGTTTCCTCAGCAAGTATATTGGGTGTAGTCCAGTATCTCCACAATATGTGTGTATATAAATAATGCCCAAGATTCCATGTTAACTCTAAAATAAGAAAAAATTAAAGAGGACTGCATACCCCCATATCTCTCTATGCCAAGTGTGAGAGCTGACTAGGGCCCCCTCCACATGTGCAGCTAAGATAAAATAGTGTGGGGTACTACGTGGGCGTCAGAACTAAGCCTATGCACTTCGACACGTGTTAAAGTAAAAACGTACTACTCTAGTTAGAAGATGAGGCTGTACCGGTGTAAAAAAAAAGAAGTGGCACCAGAACCACTCCAGTGAAATTAATTAAGATCAGAGGGAAAATCCTTGGACAAAGGCAAGAACATAAACGTGATAGTATCGTGACCATCCAGGTCAAACGGCAGTTGATACCAACATAAGTATACATTTATATATCATATGAAATAACATGTAAGTATAAACCTACGCGTAGCATAGAGATCATTGTTAGAGTTCCCATTAACCGCGGCTGTGAGAGGATGTAATCACCAAATATAAAAGTGTCCTTAATTACCGCAACCTACACTTATCCTTTAAATTCATACAAACGATATAATCCTTATATGATCCAAATGTACCAGATTACCCCCAATGATTTTAGACCCTGGACCTATTCCGAGGCCTTCAACGGATTTCGACTTGTCGGTGCATCTTCTTTGGAGTCTTCATGTGCACACTGCACTAGGATAAAACCCTCCCCTCTCGCTCTTTCACAGGTTTTCTTTCAGACTGGCAGGGACCCCATGGTTCCCATCTTCCTACAATTGCATCTTTACTTAATACTGGAGTCGTTGTTAGTAAAAATCCTCCTCGTCAACCAAATTACCTTTAACTTAGTTTAATCTATGTTCCATTGAGAAATACCTGCGTTTTTTTTGTTTCTTAAATTGAAATTGAGGCGAATCAATTCTTTAATTTAAAAATGTTTCATTTTTTAATTTTTTTTCTTATATTTATCGAAAATATTGCAAAACCTGTTTAATAATTTGATTCCACATTTTCTAATCAAGATTATAGAAATTCACACCATGATGCAACGCTTGATTCAAGATCAATTATGCCTAACTAACCAAGGTGCGTAGTTTATATATAGAGGACCACCATTCCACCATTGGGCCTGACTCGCTTGTTATTCATATATTGGAAGATTGGTTCTCTTCCGAGTCTATAATATGAATACACCTCTTAGCAACGCGCTATCCGTGGGGTTGAAAGAACCTTGAGCGACTGAAATCGCTTGACGAGTATGAGTCATTCCAAAGATTAGGTTCCTCATCTACTATGTAAGCCGTCCCCGTGGTATAGTGGTCAATAAAACTGTCTACGAGCCTAGGGGTCCCGTGTCAGACTTGCGGCTGGTACCTTGAGTATTTTTCTGGAAAGGGAAACTATCCCAACTTTCACCAGGGTTTGTTTGATTAAGTTTAAGTTAGATTTTAATTGTTTCCACTGGTCTCACACCCTAATACTCACCATCATCATTACCATCATATCATCTCATCTCATCGTGACAATGAAAGATCCTCCAAGGAAAGGATGTACGATTAGTACACTCGGGCGTCCGCTGGGCAAACGGTACATTAGTACTGGATAATATTTCCATTACTGGGCTACGATTGATGTACTCCAGGCACACATTATTGTTATTACTATTACCTGCTGTATAAACAATGTAGAGGAGGACCAGGGTTAGCGCCTCATACCACTCGACCCTCTCATCGTGGATGATGCAGATCATCAGAGACACCGTCACCCCATACGCCAAGCAGTCCCTTGTCAACGGCCACCAATCTAGTGGTACCACCTGCAGTCACACAGATGTAGTTGTAATACACTATATTTATTTCCACTGGAGCAATCAAGTACTTTTATTAAGATGTATCTAGACGTTTTATGCGACTCCAAAGCCAAAAGGGCGGGTCTTGTAGTTGTGTTTGTCTCAAAGTATGTCTGTCTTTCTCTAGGGCTACAGTCAAAACGGTTTAATAGATCTATTTTAATTAAACTATATGTTTTATATTGCTGGGAGATTTAGATTTTAGCACTCAAATTAAATTGATGGTATTTTATGGAAAACTTATTTTTGAGAAAAAAAAGTAGCAATTTTACTCAATTTACGAAGAGTGTTTCATATGATTAATAAAAAACTGTTTTTCTGAGAAAAAAAAAATGGTAGTCTACAGATGGATGTTAAAATTTATGTAAATCCTGTCCCAAATTATAATTAACTATATTAAAAAGTATGTACGACGTAATATTGACGATTAAAAATATATATTAAATACCACATGGGTCTTACGTGGTTCTCCACGATTAGGTCATTAAACACTAAGGAGACCACGTGTATCGGTGTGGGTATCGCGTTTTTATTTCAGACGTTCTAATTTGAGAGATCCACACGCGTTTTATTGTGGCTTCCATATTATTTGCTTGCATTCAAATGATTAATAAATTGTAATCATAGACTAGCTGTTTGAATCGTTATTTGCACGGGTAAGCAACATCAAAGCTATTAAAAATTAGGACGTTCAACATCCAGTCAAACATTTTAAAAGTTCCTTCTTGTAAAATCTTGAAATATGGCAATACAAAGTTTTTTTTTCCATTATTTTGGCAATTTAGAGTCTCCTACCTCACCTTTCGTACATTTTTTGGACCACTAGTATTAAATTAAACACTTTCCAATGTTTCTACTACC
The DNA here is from genome assembly GCA_902151425.1 of Timema shepardi. NCBI lineage: Eukaryota > Metazoa > Arthropoda > Insecta > Phasmatodea > Timematidae > Timema > Timema shepardi. The sequence continues at coordinate 41,199 of CABFVX010000405.1, forward strand.
TTGGATGATCTTTTGAGACTAATTTGATAAATTTTAATTTTCTTTCACCCAAGGGTAGATTTTCTAATAACTTTGGAGGGATTTCAAGATACTCTACCCACTTCCCCCAATCCATTTCGATTCACACATAATAATTTTGAAATTTTAAGACTTATTTACTTATCTGTTGTTGCTTTTACGTCCCTGAAAAATTTCAATTTTCATCACGCCCAAAATAACCACAATGTCAAGCTCTTACATTACTTTTGTTTTTAATTTAGAAATTTTATTTATTTATACATTATTAGGTTATCTGGTAAAGTTTATTTACTCTCATATCAAATTTAAATTTTGTTCACCATTGATAAGTTTTTTCTATTAATTTAATAAACTGTAGGCCCCTCATTTCTTACGCCAATTTTGAGATTTCATATATTCACGATTTTTATTTTTATCTTAATTTATTAAATTTTTTAACATACTTAAGATTTTTTTCTTGATTTTTTAAATTATTAGCCCTCCTTCATTATAAATCTTGATTTAAAAATTTAAAAAAATCCTTTCTATTCTCTACCATATCAAAGGATGGTGTTTTCTATAAACTTTGAAATCTATTCTCACTGCACATTTATTTACTATTCCTTACATTTTTAATTAATAATTAAAAAAAATGATTTTAGGGTGTTTTCTCAACCATCTTGACAAAATTTCAATTCTTTATCACACCGGTAAGAGGTTTATAAATATAGTTTTGGAAATCTACATCCATGAACATTTCCCGTAACCCAATTTAATTTTAAAATCTTCAAACACCTCTGGTTATTTGGGTTTTTCATTACATTTAATTTTAATTAATTTAATTTCAATCAACTACTGTAACCTGTAATGTTAATTTATAGGAATGTTCAGCATTTCGTTTTAATTTGGAGTATTCCTTACATTGGCCTGACAAATTTAAATCTTATATCACACTGATAAGTAGTTTATTCTTTAAGTTTTATACATTTGAGAAAATCGACTTTCTCTCTTTTTACCCTTCAGTAAACCACCCTTAATTTTAGGGTAGGATATACAATTCCAAAAACTCCTCGGGGAAACCCTATGAAAACCCTAGATACTAAGTTTTAGCCCGATCGGTAAAATAGGTTAGGCTCTAGTTGGAGGTATAGACAGATAAGACCGACGGAAATTCAAAAACCACCTTTTCAGATTCGGGGGGTCATGAAACGTCAAGATTCAACAAATTCTCGATTTCTATTCTTTTTGACAATCACAATACTTTCTCTACCTGCAAGATAACGAGAAAGTAAAAAGTATATGTCAAGCAACAATAATTTAGAAGTATTTGTAGCAAATCAATATGTTTCCCAGCTTGGGGTTGTTAGTAACGTTCCAAAATGTCATAATTATATCCCTAATATGGCAGTTGGCGACACCAAATGCCATACTACAAATCTTAGTATTGTCAGTAGGTCTGTGTAGTACTATTTATTTTCATCAAATAAATGTAGACTCAATGTTTTAAACCATGTTCAATTAGATTTCCTTTCAATTCTATCTTCCTCATCCTCAATTGTTTTAAGTACATGGATAACCAGGAGGTAAAGTAAGGCGTAAATCCCGGAAAAACAAGTGCTATCAAACATTATGATCTAAAAAAATGGACGTTATATACTTACGATACCAGCGCCGATTCCGCAGCAAGCAGCTACCGCCAGGATGTTGAATACGGCGCTGCCAACGATTGTCCCAACGCCGATGTCCCCCTCAGTGATGAACGTTCCAATCACATTCACGAACAACTCCGGCGCCGACGTCGCGGCCGCCATAAACGTCGCTCCCGCCACGTCATTCGACATGTTAAGTGCTGCAACAAAGTGTCGTTGGTAATTATTACGACGTCAACCTGCGAATCATTTAATGTCGGGAGTTTATCACTTGAAATGTATTATTACTCTTGTTAGGAGTTTGTTAAATAAAATAGAACGTATTCGTTACTGAACCCAATCCCCAGTCAACCTTTGATTTTCTCCTCGTACTTTCGAATGCGACTACCCTTTGTTTTATATGGATGACTGGGGAATGTTTGATAAGAAAAATAACAATATTTACTGGTTGGAGTGAAACATAATCTAAGGGAAATTTACTGACGATGTTTTGATGAAAATAGGAGGTTTCTCGATTTTTTTTATAGGTAAATCGTGTTTTAAATGGATTTCTGGGGGAGTTAAGTATTTTTCATGGCAAATAGCAGTCAGTGTATACTCGTTTTGGAAGTAAAATTCGCTTAGGGATAGGTTAATAATGACTAACTTTTCTAAGTTGATCCTAATTTTTTTTATTTATATTGAGTATCTAGGGTATGTTAAGCAAGATAAATAGGTATGTATGTTCATGTTACAAAAAAAACCATTGAGAGTAGTTTACTAATGACTTGGTTTTTGATAATTTCGTTACAAACTATAATAAAATTATAATTTATGTGAGTAAATATGTACAACTGTTTAGTGTCATTTTTCAACTTACAGTGGCAACTAGGGGGAAGAGAGACACAGTGATAAATGACTTTTAGAAAAGAGGCACAAAGAAAAAGAGGTTGACATATCTTTCTTTAAATTATTGTCTATCATTAGTTTTTGATTTTACTTTATGGTTTTTGAATATATAACAAGGCGTTTTAAAATGTATTACACGAAATTATGTTTATCGTCTATTTCGGTAGTATTCAACTTCCACATCCTGTTTCCTTAATCTCATACAGCTGACGCCACTGTTAGTTTGTACTAGTAGAAATCAACTTCAATTTCCTTTTCCCTTAAATTAGCTAGCTGACGTCACTAGTATCTATTTTTGGGAGTATTCAACTTCCATTTCCCGTTCCTTCATCTTGGATAGCTGACGTCACTACTAGTAGCACTAAAAAGTAATGCAATGTACCAGCATGATGACGTGCATATGGGTGCTGTTAGCCTGACTCCCTCCACACCCCCCTCCCCTATCCCTGGTCTTTGTAGGGTGATGAGGAGTGACAGCTGACCTTGGCATATCCTCTCGACGGCGGGCACGAAGTACTTGTCACAGACGACCGCCAGGGCGACGAAGAGGTAGAGGGAAGTGAAGACGTGGAGCACCACGGCGCCATCTTGCCTCTGTCTTTCGCTGAACAGGTCACGGGGGAAATCGTCTATCGCTGGAGGTGTACAGTTCGCATCGAAGATTTGCTGGTCGTCCAACCCTGGGGTATCAACACCAAACAGGACTTTCGTATATAATTGACATTTACAAGGTCGAACCATGAGGTTTTTTGGTCGGTTAAAATCACCGGCCCCCCCCTTTAGTCCCAAATCCCAAGAATTGTCTAAAAATTATTTTTGCATCGTGTCCAACCACCCGTACGAATTACACGCATTAATTACTGATTACGATAATGTGTTAGGGATGAGAAATGTTGAATTTAGAGTAAGTTTACCCACATTTGCATGGCTGGATAGTGGATAACAATTTTGGAAAAAACAACAACCATAAGTTCACCCGACTGGGATGTGAACTCCAATCTCCCCTTCATTGACAGTGCAGTATATTGTGAGTGTGACGGCTTAAACCATTCGACCACCAAAAGTATGGTTAGTAATTTAAGTTTGTATGCCACTTTAATGCCTAGTTTGCTAGCATTTTGGTGTTTTATGAAATTTTTAATAATTACATTCTCGAATTTAAGAAAATACTTAAATTTATTAATTTTAAGAGTGATTTAATGTAAAAAATAATAGCTTGTAATATTTTTCTATAGGATTTCTCCAAGAGTTATCTCAAATACCCCCCCCCCTCAACTCGGCCCTCTAATACCCCTAAATTACATTTATGGGTAGGTTTTTGTTATTTAAATTTGATTTTTTTCGAGGCATTTCACGTATATATTTCTATTTTCTCTCCATTTATTTGAGGAGTTTAACGTGCACTTTCTGAACTAACTGATTATAACAACACACGACTTTTGGATTAACTTAAATCTAGAACCAACACAACTCCCAGCCCCGAACCATTAAATCATCACCGTTAAAAGGTAAACCGACTTATCACCAACAACATTTTTTCCGGCCATGCCGGGAATTTAACCCAGGACCCGTAGTAGCCTGTATCTTTCCTAACTCAAGATTATATCAGCCAGGGTCATACGGATCATTTTTGGAGGAAGGTGTTTTAACTGCACCGGCTCGTGTTAAATTTTCTACAAACAAGAGATAAGTATTAAGAATTTTAGAAAAATTGGAGTTTCTTGAAGTGATTACTAAATATTTTTTTACATAATTGGTTTTGTGAGTGCTATTAATGTTATAAGAGTACAATAATATACTAGTATAGACATCTGACATTTTCAAAGAAGTAGGAATGTGGAACATCCAAAATACTCCCGCTAGGTAGAGTCTTAATTATAAGAAAACAATGATTTTTTTATGAACTTGGGTAATAATAAAATATAATAAGGGTTTTTCTGAAAAAAATAAATACTTTGTGAAGTGGAATGAAACGCATAGCGCATACTCACAAGTCATGTTCAGCTGCTGATATTAGGACACGTGTAGGTAGTCAACCACCATGTCCACTTCCTGTCATGACACGTGTGACATCAAGAGTAGTCCTCTGCGCACTCTTCTCGCGCACCTCTACTGCTTGACCTCTCATCCTGTTGGACAACAATACACTACAATCACTCTTTCTACCACCGTGACACGTGTAAGATCAGAATGTCATCTGCGCACTCTCCTCGCGCAGCTCTACTGCTTGACCGTTAATTCTGGTGGACAATAACACTGAAAACCTTTCTTCAGAATATATATTTTAACAATTTGAGATTAAAGGTACATCAACGCCTGTATATGAATTTTATGCTGATCTTGATACGCGGATGATCATGAACGCAATAAGTAAGTACCCCGTAAGTTAACCACTGTATACCCCTAAACTCACAAGAGATAAAATGATCGCACCCAAATAGTTATAATAGATCGTTTGAAAAGAATAATTACATAAATATTCCGACCCATGACAGAGCATTTTTACTTTTCTCAGAGTTTTCTTAGTCGATTTCTTGTTAAAAACTAATTTAAGACATTTTAAATTTCCTAGTCTTAGATTATCTTGCATAACCTTCTTCTTTACTGTCACTCTTCAGCATCCAGCAATAGTCAGCCATCATGTTGAAATTCCACCTCCCCGGTTATCTCAACTCCATTTCTTTAATGTCTTGCTAAAACCTCTTACCTTATGCCAGGCTAATATTTCCTAAATTTTCAGGAAAATAATCGATTTGAGAAAATAATAAAATATGTACCTACACATTCATACTGCATCCGATATTTTTTTAGTTTGCAAACATGTCATCAACTATATTTTTGTAGTTTTGATCCTTGTTGTCCCCTTGGACGTTCTCGAACACAGACCTGAAGATAATCCATTGCTCTTTTTCTATATCATTCATTGATACCTCAAAATATTTGTCCCTCATCAGTTTGCGAATTTAAGGTCCAACAAAAACACATTGTTTTAACTTCTCATGACCGATGAGAATTCAATAAAATATATTTTAACAGGGACCATCCTAAGATAGCGTTCACAAATTGTTTCATTAAATCCAATTTGTTATGTAAGGGTGGAAGCAGGCCAGTTTTGGGGTCTACCAGTAGTTCGTGAATTATATTCTCTGATCCAGACAACAAAACACCCCTTTATGGCTGGATCTCTATATCCCAGATCCTACTACTCACCCGACTACACCACAATCATACATTATTATTATTAGCCCCGCGTCTTACTACCCGTTCGGGTTATACTCACTTACGCTAATGTGTAATGGTAGGGTGATTGTGAGATGAGATGGAGGACCTACAGTTTAACGTGGAATCCGAACCACGGTGGAGGCCTGGCATTCCCCACATTCACAAGATGTCTTGTCAGAGGTGAAGGAAGGGATTGGTTATCAGATAAATCTTTGCCAGGACCGGGGATCGAACCCCGGCCGCCAGAATAGAAGTCTGACACCTTACCCCTAAACCACCAGGTCACCCACAATCATACAAAAAAGGAATTTTTGTGTAGCCAGATTTCTGTCCAAGTAGTATGCCTATCACTTTAAAATCGTCACAGATAAACAAACCACGTTCTTCATACCTAATATTTGTCAACAACTTCTTTAAATACACGTATGTTTCCTTTAAATGCGCATAATGAGCTACTGGAACTAAGCCATATTTATTTACACTGTGGAGCAACACATCATTAAGACTCCAACATGCTGAGTCAATCAAAAGTCTCCACTGTGAAGGATAGTATATTATTTTAAAATAGTTCCTTAAGTAATTTATATTACTCCAAAAACCATAGAATCGTCCTCAGAAAAATAAGGTGTTAGTTTTCGCTCTATTTGTCTGTACCACGAGAAAAATATTCTATGTACTAGAAATTATTTTGACTTCAATCTAGTACCAAGAATTTCTGTAGATTACTATGGTAAATTTAAATCTCTTACCAGATCATTGAGCTCATGATGTTAAAATAGTTGAGGATTGGAATCAACTTTTCCAGGTGTTTGGACTTCAATTTCATCTCCACGAGTTTAAATTTCAGCATTATTTTTAAGACTGACAAGCACGCCAATTCCATATATATGACTCACTTGAGGACTAGACCTCCCATCACACTCACTTTTAAAAGCAAAACGAGAATGTTTATCCTAATTTTAGTGCATTTCAAACTCGAATGATCTAGGATTCCATCATAGCCATTCTGAAGAAAAACCGAAGTCCTTAATTTTATTTAAAATAATGTCATAAAATTACTTTATTCTAGAACATAATCAAAATTGTTTTAAATCAGCCAAATAGAATACATATTTCTTTGTATCGTCCAACCGAACAACAGAGCTTGCACTTCTTAGCTCACCAACCAGTCTCCATGGCATATGCAAAGAGAATGGAAAGGTAGCACCACTTGGAGGGTTTTGATTATGTCATTGCTTACGTCAACCAGTACATTCAAGCTATATTTCACTACGAAGAAAGAAAAACGGGGGCAGACTGGAGTCCCATCTACTGGGGGCGTGGCACCCCCCACCAATATTTGAAATACATTATCAAGAATTTAGCTCTGAGGGAGGGAATTTTAGAGCATCTGGACATAATTCTTTGTTAATTAATTATGAGTCTCAAGTACAAATTTTAGCAACAACAAAAAATCTAAAAAAAAAAAAAAATAGCTGTAGCTGAATCCATTGGAAAGAAACATATTTTTCCAGAGTTTATTGAACAGAACAAAATGAAAGGAAAGTTGTTGAAAAGAGAATGGGAGGAAATCTTCATTTAATCGTTATTATCTGTTAGTTCGGATATTAATGATTCAAGGTTATTGATATAAAATTGCATTTAATCTCAAATACACAATTTGATACTATTTTATAAAAATTAGCAACAAAATAGTAAATATTACAGAGCGTTAAGGGGGCTGGAGGTACCCCTATCAACCATTTATGGGCGCCCCCATAAGGATATATCTTTCGGCATTCTGGCGCTACCTTATATTCACTTTACATTGATTTTACCAGCCTCGGTGGCGTAGTTGGCTAACGCGCTTGTCGTGTTGAGCTCGACTGCTGAGGACGGGGAGATCGAGGTTCGAATCTAGGTCCGGTGAACTGGGGGTGGTTTTTCCTAAATGGTTTTCCACTCTCTCTCTCTCCACGCAAATGTGGGTTCACTTCCTCTAATTCAACCTTCCCAATTCCTAATACATTAGAGTAATTAGTACTTAAAGAGCATAACCCGAACGGGTAGTAAGACGTGGTGCTAAATATTAATTAATTACATTGATTTAAATGGTGTTGGTAAAAGAATAGACATTTATGATATATTTTTAATAATAGCATTGGTTCCGAAATCCCAACTTGATTAACCGATGGTTTCTTCACAAGAATAAAATACCATGCTATTGCATCAAATATGGCGGAATTTGTTAGGCCAAATATAAATAAAAAATAAGTATTTACATAAAATACTTAAGTAAATGACATTAAAATCTATTATATTTAAAAATAAAACAGGGGGTACTAGAAATATCGCCATAGTAATTAAGTATCTTACCCTTGACTTAATTTGTATGCATTAAAATTGTCTTACAACCCATCTTAATAAGGTTGTCCATGGGCGCAGATTAAAAAACTGATTTTAAAACACATCTTAAAACAATCGATAATTTGGATGAATAAAAAGATTAATAAATGGTACATACCTTCTCACTCCTTTTATCTAAATTTTTAGACATTTACGTTTAGGTCACTAGATATATACATTGTTAAAGAAACATAGGAAAATAGGAACATCGCATTTCATCAAAGAACATAAATGAAATAATATATAATTTTACAAAAACATATTGTAAGAAAAAAATAAATCAAACTCATAGCCCACCAAAGATCGCAACAGTTCAACAAGCTATGCCAGAAGGTTAAGTTTATCTTAGCTATTCTTTCACCATTAGTTAGGTACTAGCTTTACTTGCATTATTTATTTTTGTAACCACTATAATAGTTGGATAATATTTGGTTCTGGTGTTCGTTTATTTCTAGAGTTTTTTAGTTTCCTATACAAGATTGCGATTTAATCTCTCCCCAAGCAGTAATTTATTTTTTCTCTTACAGTAATTACGTAAATTTCAAGAGACCACCACAATTACTTGTTCCCTAATTTTTGAGTTTATAATTTATATAGTTTTCTGATTAGCTAGATTGAATTAATGTTGTATTTTTTTTAACTTATTCTTTCCCAGACCTACATTTAACAAAATATATTTGTCGATTCTTTGAAGGAACCTGTTAGCTTTATGTGTATATATTTAAAATAAAAATAAATGTTATTTTTAATACTCCTAAGACCTTGCAATGATAAGTAATTTATAATCTCAAGAGAGTTTCATAGATTATTATCAAACTTTTTAATACACGTTAGGTACTGTAAAGTACCCTCTAATTAATTATTTTGGAAACATTAGATATGCCATTTTGTTTGTAATGTTAAACAGTATCTAGATACAAATTTTAATAAAAATCATTGGAGCAAATGTTTAGAAAATGAACCTTTAATATTTTTGATATTAAGTAAACTACTTTAAATTTTAGGGTTGGACACAAAATTACAATAATCCCTCTGGGGAACCTTATGACCTTTGACCGATCGGTAAAATGATTTCGGCTCTAGACCAAATAACATAAACACAGATAAACGTGATTACGAAAACTACTTTTTTTTTGCGTCCAGAGGATTATAAAACGCCAACAGCTATAAAAATCTCGAGTTTGAGTTTTTTTAATGATCATAATAATTTCTTTCTCCTAGGGGTTTCAAAAAAAAAGTAAAAAGGAGAAAATGCTAATTTTTATATTTTATACTGCATCTTACTACTCGTCTTACTACCCGTTTTGTTTGTACGCTTATGTATCAATCACGCTAGTAGTTTAAGGGATTATGGAGGCTATATTCAAAGGAAGTGTACCCTCATTTGCGTAAAGGGAAAGTGGAAAACCATTTTGGAAAAACCCGCCTCAGTACACCCGACCGAGATTAGAACCTCAATCTCCCCGTCATAGTGAGTCTAGTATACTGCGAGAATAGTACCTTAAACCATGCGACCACCAAAGTGGCTCATAGATGAAGTATATATTTTATTACTGATGTTTTTTTTATCGTATCAGGAGTACATATTTTTAATCATTAAACATGGTCCAGCTAAGCACAAAGTGCTTGTCAGCTGGTGCCTCACCATACATGTAATAGTGTAAATATATAATAAATTAATTTCATTCCTCTAAGTCTTTTCTTACAACTAACATAATTCTAATACTTAATATATTTACTTAAATCTATTACATTTTATATTTCATTTACTATTAGAAAACAAGTCTCGAGTCCATTTCATAAATTATTTGTCGTATTAGTTAGTCATTGTCATTATGTCTGTGAACTAATTAGCCATTTTTTATTTCTCTTTTAACGTTTGATATTTTATCTATTCCCAAAAGGGTATCTGGTATCATGTTAAAAAGTGTTGGTATTATTATTTTCATGTGTTTTCCGTATTTATTAATATATAAAGGTATTTTGTCCTGTCGTTTCCTGGTGTTGTGACTGTCAGCCTGTCTTACTTGATATGTTTCTGAGTAGTTCTGAACTATTATTTTATAGTTATACGTGTTTTTTACTGTCAATGGTTTCCTCTCCTTATTAATGACTGTGGTACTATTGTTGTTTTCACTCATTACTTGAAGAACTTTAATTTAAATGTTTCTTAAATGATTTAGATATATATCACTTGTCTTTCTCCAGGAAGTAGTACCATAGACTAAATGCGATTCTATTAGCGCATGATACACTATTTTTGGAATATTAAATGTTATGTATTGTTTTAGTATACATACAGTAGCCCCATGGCTTCTTTGGTGCTGACTGACAACTCACAGCTGACAGCCAACGGCTTTGAAAAGTTACCAGACCAAATTATGTACCCCTACGCCGAACAATATGATCTGAAAAAACATGTGTTTAGCAGCTGTCACATCTGAAGGTCAAAATTTAGGTATATGCCTAAATGTTGACTGTCAGAAATCAGCTGTGAGCTGTCAGTCAGCACCAAAGAAGCCATGGGGCTACTGTATATTAACAATTACTCATTATGTCTATGTGAATATTCCATTTCATATGAGAATCAATCATTAGCTCAAGATAGTTATGTGTCTCAATTTGCGTGAATGTTAAAAAATTACCTGGTTTTATATTATGTAAATAATCTAAGCAATTACCTTTAACATATAATTTATACTTTATAACATGTGGTAGTTTGATATGAATTGTTTGCGTGTATTTTTAATGTTGATTATTAATTTATTATCGTGAGTTCAGTTTTGTATCCTATTAAAGTCTTCCTGCAACATTTGTTTAACCCTATATACATTTTTGTTCACCGCATACAGCATTGTGCCGTCAGCATACATAAATATTCAGTAGCCCCATGGCTTCTTTGGTGCTGACTGACAGCTCACAGCTGACAGCTAAAACCTTTGAAAAGTTACGAGACCAAATTATGTACTCCCTACGCCGAACCATATGATATGCAAAAACATGTATTTAGTAGCTGCCACGTTTGATGGTCAAAATGTCGGTATATAACTAAATGTGGACTGTCAGAAGTCAGCTGTGAGCTGTCAGTCAGCACCAAAGAAGTCATGGAGCTACTGTACCGCAGTTCTGTATACAGTTTGACATGGTTCTCTTATAGATTAAGTATAGTAATGGCCAAAGCATAGAGCCTTGTTTTACTCCGATATTTATACCCAATTCTTCACTTTACATATTATTTATTTTAACTATTATTTTCCTATTTGTTAAATAATATGTTAACCATTGATAAATGTTACCTCTGATACCAATTTTATAAAGTGATTTTAGTAAAATATCTTTATCTAACGTATCAAATGCTTATGGCATGTCTATTAATACTATTGCTATGTGTTGGTTTTCATTTAATTTCTCTAGCATTTGATTAGTAAAATTAGTAGTGGTAGTAGTAGTAGTAGTAGTAGTCTAGTGGTCATATTCCTGGCTACAGATCAAGTTGTTCCGAGTTCGATCCCGGGTGCTTCCAATATTTATCTATGAAGAGGTGTAGTCTGAAACGCGGTCAAACCCGGCCTCATGAGGACAAATAAGGAGCTACTTGAATAATCAAGTAACGGCTACTGTCTTGTAACACCCTCTCTGTGTCCTCATACTACCCGACCAGTGAAAGTAATAAAGGGGAGAGGATGAACTTAACATACAAGATAAATGGATATTATAAAAATATGTAAATTAAACAATGAACAGTTTATTCAATTGAAAGACAAGAGCGCAGTTAACAGTACATGGTCTCATTATATCATAATGAGTTCTGTTGGAAATTATACTCGAAGTAAACAACTTTAAATAATTAAAGTTGCGCAAGTGAACACGAGAAAAGGACACATGAAATCCATCATCAAACTGATGGTTCAGTCTATAAGAGACAATACCATTACGTATAAGTTATAAATGTGATACAAATCTATAAGGGCCTAAAGGGCACCTTAAAATGGTTCCGAACAATCCGTACTTCCCAGAGTACGATATACTAATTTAAATAAAAATAAGCTTGACGACCATACTACAAAATATATAATACGTGAGAGTTTGGCTTACAGAGCTAAGCCAAACTCCCCCGGGACTATCTGATCTGACTAGAATATGGAATCAACAATTCCACCAATAAACAAGACTTTAACTGTTCAAAAGGATTTTACGTTAGTAGGAACATAGAAATATTAAAAGAGAAAAAGATTAAAGTCATCCTAATCCAATATCGAAAAATAAATGTTACATTACGTTACGTTAATCCAAAATATAAACTAACTTTATATTAGTTACTTCGCTGATCGTAAACAGTGTTACAACAAATATACTATTCCTAACAATTTAATATTAACTTGCGAAACTCAGAAAAAAAGTATTTAGAAAAGTAGACGATCGTGATAATAGTCTGATATTTTAAAGGATTATTTTAAATAATTATATACAAGATTTTAGAGTCGAAAATAAATTAGAGTCCATTACTCCAACCATCAAAGTGACGATGTGATACAGATTACAAGTTTTATCCTGCCATTGTCCAGGTCCATGCCAATGGTCTAACGTCGATGGTTGATCGTAAGATAGTCAACTATTGCACGCTTGCACAGCCATTATATAGGG
>CABFVX010000405.1:54011-120861 GCA_902151425.1 Timema shepardi
GGGGGGGGGATGCGGATAGTATGATTTTATGCGATACATCCATTTACGTCAGTATGGGGCGTTGTCCTATTGTAACATTATATGACGTAATGTTACAGTCTAGAAAACTGAGATTAGCGGCCATCAGTCTAGTTGTTCTGACCAAATGACACTCTCTATCCGCAAATGTTGGAACTATCATCGCTTACGATGGCCAACGCTTGGTCGGTATAGTTCACTTGAGGGCTCACACTATGGGGAAGTATATGTAGTATTGTAGACATAATCGTCAGCTTACAATTAAAATGTATTCTATCTAAAATATAGACATCTATACTAACGGAAATTATTAGAGACCAACGCCTTAGCTCATTTGTTATCAAATATGCCTACCAAGTTAAGGTTCTTTGATTAAATTCCCGCAAAAGACTAAACATAATATATGATTTTTGAAGTTTCTCCTATCAAAGGAATGAATTGACGAACGAAGATGTTAATGTTGTGTCTGTTCTAGGATAAAGTTTTAGTTTGTAAATAATGTCCATTTTACTATAGTTTGATTCCCAAAGTACATTAGAAAAATATGTTTTATACATTTTTAATTAATAAAAGAATCAGAGCTTTTTAACGGCCAGAAATTCTTGAATAAAGCTCCTTTGAGAATATGCAATATCGTGCACACAAGTGTTTGGCGGGGCCGTCATCTGGAGGCTTACAGGCGACAGTAGAGTTTGATATTATGTTAGCATAGAACCAGTAGGGAAACTCTCAATAATGCTCTCCAGTAGCAATGCAGTAAATGTCAGAAACTTTCTCAGAGGCTAATAGTGGTACAAACAATCTCCCCTGTTGATATATTTGTTTAATAAAAACTATCCGTACAAACTTAATATAGAACAACAATTATAATAACATTCTTTAAGCGACACGTGGAGATTTATGAACGCTAGAAAAATATACTAAATATACCCTTATTTTGGTTGGAAAAACAGCTTAGAAACTTCAAATATTTCTTTGCAGCTAAAATTTATGATATGATATTTTATTATATTATTTGTGTTTTATATAGGTAATGATAATAACCATAAAAAATTGCCAGTTACAGATCACGTGACTTGATGTATGAATATATCAAAATGGTTTTAGTAAATTTAGTAATCATCAGATACGGTTCTTCCTAAGAAAATAATTTTATAGATCTATTTTCACCAACGTGATGGTGTGGTGGTGATGGTGGTGAAGGTGGTGGTATCAAAGGTGATCATGACCACACACACAGAGAGGCAGTTAGTTCGTACCTTAGAGCCTACCGATACATAGAGTTATTTATTAATAATTATAGACTTTCTCATTTTCTTATCTAACAATGGAGTCATAAGAATCACGTGAAACGAAATAAAATAATTTTTTGCAGAAGAAAAAGAAAGAGCATCATAGTCCACTAAAGAGTTTATATATGAAATAAGGATATTACAAAAATATTTGGAAAATAAAATAAAATCTCTGTTCAACAAAGAGCATAACAATAATCTATATATTTCTTGGACCTGTATTTAAAACCCATATTTGATTATATATTGGAAACATTTTGGTTTTATAAAAATATGTATTGCAATTTTATTTAAATTTTTAATAATCCTACAAAATTGCAAAAATAAGGAGTTTCATATCTCAAAGATTTTTGAAGATATATTCACCAGTGTATGTAAAGTACACTAATTCATTTTCCAGGAAAAATTAGATGTGCCATTTTATTTTTTAATGTTAAGCAATATATATATATATATTTATATGTGTGTGCGTGTTATTTGGTCTAGAGCCGAACTCATTTTACCGATCGGTCAAAGGTAATAAGGTTCCCCAGAGGGATTATTGTAATTTTGTGTCCAACCCTAATATATATATATATATATATATATATATATATCTGAGCTACATCACTTGTATCCCAGTAGTGGAAAGATTAGCCAGTACCAATGTACTGTTGCCCAAGGGACGCCCGAATGTACTAATCGTACATCCTTTCCATAGAGGCTCTTTTCATGACCCGATGAGATGAGTTGATGGTGATTGTGAGTACGAGGCTGTGGGTCCAATGTAAACAAGTAAACACTTAAACCTAACTTAAGCTTAATTAACCAGACACTGGTGACCGTTGAGGTAATTCCTCTTTTGGGATAAATAGCCAAGGTATCACCCGGCAATAAAACCCGGTATACCTAGGCTCGTGGCCAGGTCCATTGACCACTACACCACGGGGACATTATGTTAAATAGTGTCTAGACGCAAACTATAATCAAACTATTTTAAGCGGATTTTCATAAAATAGCTTTTTTTGTCTTCAGCCCTCAAGTAAGGTATCCTTAATTTTAGGGTTGGATAGGTAGCTAATTAAAAATAAATAATTGTAGGACCTTATGAAAACCCTAGATATAAGTTTTGCCCTGATGGTAAAATGTGTTTGGCTCTAGGCAGAGAAACAGACAGACGGTATCGCTAAGGACCACAATTTCGGGCTCAGGAGGTCATGAAACGTCGATGTCCATATATTCCAAGTTATTTTTTTACGGTAATAATACTTTCTCTTCCCTAAGGGTCAAGAGAAAGTAGAAATTCCTCAAAATTTAACGTATCAAGAAGAGAAAGCGCTACTTCCGACAGCACTAATGGACGAAGATGAACAGCAGGCAAGTTAATCTACTTTATCCAATACATACGAAGGGAAAAAACCTTTGGAATCGTTAAATGTTAAGATTTTTAAGAACATATTAACATTCATATTACCTACTTCGGTGGAAAAATGGTCGAATCCCAGTCGGGTCTACTGAGGATGCTTTTCCCTAAATGGTTTCCCAACCTCCTTCCATGCAAATGCGTGTAGATAACTTCTAAAACTACTTCCTTTTTCATCCCTATCTCATTATAGTAATTATCATATATGTTTATAAACTAAACACAGGATTAAAAGAAAATTCATATTCATAAATTTGAAAAATAATTCTTGACAACGGGAATTGAACTCGGGACCCTTGGTTAGACGTGCCAAAGCTCATACAGCTGAGCTATTCAGGATTTGTTCCGTATTTAGGGTAATTCTTCACTCATATTTTAAGGCATAGTCTGTGATGGACATGTGGAAATCATCGGCTACCATGAGCTATCATTGATACCACTGTCACTGGTGACTTGAGAGGAACATTATCTTTCTCCATTAAGCATTCCTATGTTTAATAAAAACGAAAGAACATGTTTAACTCTTTAATTCCAGAATATCAATAAATTCTTCAGTTTTAATACCCATTGTTAATTCTATAAATTGATAACAGGTGACATGTACAGCTGTCAAACTTTATCTGCAGTCTCTGATCGCCATTAGAGCCTATAATGTTATAAACAATAGTTTTTGGTCCATTCTGTATCTCCAAACTTGTATACGGCTAAAGATTTGATCAATATTTAACATAATCGCAACATTTGATTGGATATATCTGAGCTACCTAGGCAGTCATTTTAATGCCTTTATTTCCCCATTTATTAATCGGAAAATAATATCGAATACTGTGCCGGTATGTATGCTATAACCAGAGATCGCAGCAATAGAATCAATTTGCAACAGCAACATTGGAATGATATGGGGGTTCTATTGTATCTTTTTACTTTCTCTTGACATCTCGGAGCAAAAGTATTATGATCTTAAAAAAAATAAAAAATTATCGAGCTTAAGATTTTGATAAATCTCACGTTTCATTGTTTTCAGAAATTACATCTGTAACTGTATATTTCGGGCTATAGCTGAAGCTATTTCACCAATAGGGCTAAAAGTTGGTATCTAGGTTTTTCATATGGTCACCCCAAGCGGTTTTTGGCGTTAGATATCTAATCCCTAATTCAAGGGTAAATTACTGAAGAGTAAAAAAATATATACATATATTCTCGAAATTCACTCAAGCGATTTTGATTTTAAAAAAAATTCTAGACACTATTTATTAGTATAAACAAAATGGTGATTTTAATTCTCTCACAAAAATGACTTTGTGGGAGAAATTTTCCAATTTTAATCATTTATTCGCAACTATTTAAGATATAAAATATCTTATTGTTGTAAGGTTGTAGAACTATTAAAGATAGCAATCCTTTAATTGAAATGTATCCTTATAAAACTAATATTTTCTGAACTAAAAGCAATATATAAATACTTTAACTCAGGTATTTGAAAATTTAATTTGATTCTTATGCTCTTTGGTGGACAAAGATGTTTCTATTTTCTCAATTATTCTGTAACTGTGGTCCTAGTTCATTATTCTATAGAGTAAGTAGCAGTGTCTATTATTTTATTTATGATACTTGGTGCATGGATAAACCTATTATTCATTTCACAAATCTTACGAGTATTTAGTAATTATTGTTTAATAATTTTAAGATAAAAGCGAGAAAGAGTTTATTGCGGTGCACCGTACCATTTATGTTAAGAGAGTGAGGAGATTTAGTTAATCTCTATTCCACTGTTTTATAATTAAGACTCCATCCACTACGATCAAATGCGTAGTTTGATCTGGATTATCTACCAAAAACACCGACATTGCCATTGTTATATCGAGCTACTATCTAGAGTGACACCAACTATTACTGTTAACGTCACTGGTTTCATTTCAAAAGACAAATACGACTAATCATATGTGGACCCACCCACATGTATAGTGTAATCCCAATGGAAAGGACTCTTAGCTCACACTAAAGTCGTAGTATCATCATACACGTGATAGATAATACTCTTGCGCCCTCTTCTTTATAAGTTTGCAGACATGATAACGATAGCGCGTTAATCTTTAAATGATTAGTTCCTTGACCTCTCCTTAAGTTACACATTTAGAGAATATCGGTCAGAGATATCAGTAGGGGCAAGATTTGTATTATTTATTTGAGGTATTTAAGATGCACTTTTTGATTAAACTGAATACATAAGCACACGAGAATTTGTATTATCGAGAGCGAAAGAACCTACCAATTTTGCCGGGAAAAGTATTTTCACATATCTTACAAGGTTATTTTCATGTCACCATTGACATGAGACCGACGGTTTTACTTCCCCTCCGAAGGAAGTTGTGCTACGGATTTTTTATCGCTCAAGAAAACTCTGTTGACCCCAGCTGAGCTTGAATCCATGAACATCGGTTCCTGAGGCAAGCAATTTACCCCAAGACTGCCGAGATCGACTCTTTGCTTTAGAGACTTTGCGAAGTTGATTGAGATATATTGTGTCAAAAAAACTCTGGTTTGATTTAAGGTATCTACATTATTAATAATTTTGTTAACATTTTTCTCAGTTTTTACTTTATTCGACCCCTTATATAGAAAAGTATTGTGATCGTCAATATTATTACTATTATTATTATTATTATTGTTATTATTATTATTAGCACCGCATCTTACCACCCGTTCGGCTTATACGCACTTACGCTAATGTGTAATGGTAGGGTGATTGTGAGATGAAATGAAGGACCTACAGTTTAACGTGGAATCCGAACCACGGTGGAGGCCTGGCGTTCCCCACATTCACAAGATGTCTTGTCAGAGGTGAAGGAAGGGTTTGGTAATCAGATAAATCTTTGCCAAACCGAGGAATGAACCCCGGCCACCAGCACAGAAGTCTGAGACCTTACCCCTAGACCGCCAGGTCACCGATCATCAATAAAATCGAAATCTAGATTTTATAAATGACGACGTTTCTTGACACCAGCTCTAACCTGAAAATAAGGTTCACGTGTGTCTATATCTTGGTCTAGAGCCGAAACTATTTTACTGATCTCTCTAAAACTTCGTAAATGGGGTTTACAAATCTCCTCCAAGGAGTCTTTTGAATTAGATAACCAACCTTAAAATTGGGATTGGTTTACTGATAGTAAGAAAACAATAGATTTTCTCGAAATCTGCTTTAGCCATTCTGGTTAAATTTAGTATTTTCCCATAAAATTACTTTTAAGGTAGGCTACTTTACATGAGCGGAAATTTACAAATTTGATCAAATCACTACATACTTTTGGATATACGAAATAATAATAATAATATTTAGCACCGCGTCTTACTACCCGTTCGGGTTATACGCTTTTAAGTACTAATTACTCTAATGGATTAGGAATCGGGAAGGTTGAATTAGAGGAAGTGAACCCGCATTTGCGTGGAGGGAGAGTGGAAAACCATTTAGGAAAAACCCCTCTCAGTTCACCCGACCGAGATTCGAACCTCGATCTCCCCGTCCTCAGCAGTCGAGCAACTCAACACGACAAGCGCGTTAGCCAACTACGCCACTGAGGCGGGTTCAATTTTTATAAAACCAATATCTTCATAACTATAAGTAAATATGTAATTTTATTGTGATCTAAAATATGATATTTATTGTTACTCTTTTGGTGGAGTGTTTCTGCAGCATTGTTTATTATTTAGTTTCGCATATATCACGAGCTTTAAGTAAAAATATCTTGATTTTTAGGTAAAGACGCGGGAAAGTCTAAGTGGTACACCTAATCATTTATTTTTCCCCCCGCGTCATAGCTACCGTTCGGCATGTACGTATATATTAACCGAGCTAATTGATAAGGGACGAGGAGGTATAATTATAGTGTAAACATACCAACAAATTTCTGAAGGGAGAGAGAAACGGTTTAGAAACAAATTTCTCCAATAAACTGAGACGGGATTCAAAACCTAAATTTCATGAACCAGGAAAATCAAACTAGATGAGCCTGGCATTTAATCAACGTGCCCACCAGTGTAGATGGGCCTTTTAATGGGTCCAAGGGAAACTTTAAATAGTATATGTGCCCGGGATCGTCCTCATTAGCAAATTTGTTAGCTTGTTAGTAATGTATGGGTATTAGCTTGTAGGCCTATATAGAAATTAGCATAACATTATTTGTTGACAAATATCAGGAAAACCATAACAATCCTTAAGGATAAATAAACTTAATATATTCTAAAATGTTATAAAATAATAATAATTATAATAATAATAGCTGGTCCCGTAGTGTATTGGTCATTGCACCTGGCTACGGGCCTAGGGGTCCCGGGCTCGATTCCCGACTGGTACCATGGCCATTTTCCAGAAAGAGGAATAACTCCAAAGGTCCCCAGGGTTTGGATAGTTAGGCTTAAGTTAGGTTTGAGTGTTTCCACTAGTTCCACAACCTCATACTCACTTTCATCACCATAACCTCATCTCAACGGAATACGGAAAGAGCCTCCACAGAAAGGATGTACGATTAGTACATTCGGACGTCCTCTGGGCAACGGTACATTAGTACTGGTTAATATTCCCACTACTGAGCTACGATTGTTGTAGCCCTGACGTTCAATAGAAACAATTTAATATTAATAATAATAATAATAATAATAATAATGGCGGATCTGGGCTACATCAATCTGTAGCTTAGTCTGTGGATAGATTAACCGGTACTAATGTACCTCCACCCTGAAAACGCCCGAATGTACTAATCGTACATCCTTTCCGTGGAGACTCTTTTTCCATGTTCCGATTAGATGAGATTAGAGTGATAGTGATATTGAGTATGACCATTGGGGTGGTTCTCCTCTTGAGGAAAATCCCCGGTACAAGCCGGGAATCGAGCTCGGGTCCTCTAGGTCCACAGTCAGGGGTTCTGACTACTATGCCAAGAGGTATGTTAGCTTATAGACAGATATTCTTAGTAAAACCTCATAAAGCGTGTAAAATATCACCGTCACAGTACCCGTTCAGGAAATACGCATTTATTACATGAAGTTGGAATGAAGACGGTCAAGTTTTAATGGTAATGTTTCCGCATTTGCGTGGAAGGACAGGGAGAAAATGTTGAAGAAAAATCAGCCTCAGTACACCCGGTCGGGATCGGAACTCCGATATCCCCGTCGTATGGCAGCCCAGTCTTGTGAGGGAGACTCGGTGACCACTCAAGTGGGTCTTATAATATTAAGTTTTAAAACTGTCCAACGGGAGTGTAACGTCCCGGTAGCCATGTTGTTCTAACGTAACTTCCCTTACAACACTTCATGTGTCCGAATGCAGTGCGATCCGCTAATCGTCGCCTGACAGATAAAAGGAAACGAGTCCAAAGAGTAGGTAAATAAGATAAGTTAGTTTTTATTCCAGTTATTCTTTCTCACTAACTGATAGGTGGAGCACGGTCAGCACCGACGAGGCCTTGAACTTAAAGACCACCATCAAACCTCTCTGATATACCTTAGTCACAGACAAGTATAGGGGGAAAGTAGCCTAAATGGTACCACTTTTGTAAAATCAACGTAATAATATTTAATAATATTTAGCACCGCGTCTTACTACCAGTTCGGGTTATACGCTTTAAGTACTAATTACTCTAATGCATTAGGAATTGGGAAGGTTGAATTAGAGGAAGTGAACCCGCATTTGCGTGGAGGGAGAGTTGAAAACCATTTAGTAAAAACCACCCCCAGTTCACCCGACCGAGATTCGAACCTCGATCTCCCCGTCCTCAGCAGTCGAGTTCAACACGACAAGCGCGTTAGCCAACAACGCCACCGAGGTGGGTCAAAATCAACGTACGAAAGTCAAATGACTCATAAGTTAACTAAAATGAATATCACAACAGGAATATGGCTCTATTGGCTAACGAACTGATTTTTTTTCACAATTCTATCTTAAGCTAAACTATTTAAATAGGGCTTATTTTTATAGATATGCAACTGGTGTCATTTAGGCAACCAATCTCTTATATCGCACCATGGGTTGCTAAAATCATACTTCCACTTAAAATATATAGGTTTGAAAAATAAATATAAATATTTTACTTTTATTGGTTTACTAAAATGTATTTCATGAAAAATACACTACAACAAATTATTCATCATATAAATGAAAAGTCTATTCCAAATTTTAAAACAAAATATATTCATAACGAATGAATTTAGTTTTATTAAAGAAAATATAAGAGCTGATTGATTACTCCCGATGCATAAAGGTTAAATCAGTTTTACCTACTGTAAAAGTTTATAAAACATTTGCAAAGTAACCTTTTATTAATAAAACAACACAATGTTGGACCAGTAAAACTCATAGGTTTAGTATGCTAAAAATCTAAAAAAATATTTATGTAGATACAAAACAAAATTGAGCCAATTATAAAAATATACAAAATAACAATCTGTAGGTTTAAAAAAGTAAGACATTAATTTTTTGACTTGAAATTCTGTATGACAGTCACTTTTAAATCTTTTGAGTGTATTCGAAACTCCAGCACATGTTTCATGAGCCCATATTTTGCATAATATATATTACACCATATACTCCACTATGCCTTCTTCACATATGAAACAATACCAATCTTCAGCAACTAATTCAATCACAGCATTTTCGGGATATTTTAAAATATTTTTAGTGGTTCCGAGTGATTGTTGTTATTATTTTCTGGGTGTTTTTGAGCTCTTCTTTGACTTTGTTATGAATTTCCAAGTTTATCAGCAACTTTTTTTTTTAACTTTATTGGATATTTGAAGAGATTTTCTCTCCTTAAGTTGCTGGAGCTTATTATAATATGATCTCGAAGTCAAAAGCTCAAATCTTTTAGAAACTTTTATCTATCTTTTCCCTTGTTTGGCTGTTGGGCCTGTCAAAGGGTTTATGCCATGAATTGTGACACGAAGAATTTTGGAAAGCCTAGCACTTAGTGATCTTGTAGCTGCATTCTTCTCTTTGACAATCATGAGTTCCTCTCCTTGTAAATCTTGCTCATAGTCAGGAGGAAGCGTTATGAGAGTTTCTTGAAGTCCATTTAAGTAATTGGCTGGTGAGTTGATGTTAGCTGGAACAAAGTCGGCATCTGAAAATACATTTCTGTCCACAGGCCAGATTCCAGTGGCTTTGAAACCACTCATTGCATTAATCACGATGGCTGCTCTGCTGTATGCCTCGTAAAGCAAAGCAGAAACTTGTAACCAAGTGATGGGTGGCTCGGGAGTTCGCAGCCACTTGGAAAGTGCTCTATCGTAATATGTTTGAAAGGGCTTGAATATTGCCACATTGAAGGCTGCATACGATGTGTTGTGTGTCCAGGTAGTTGGAGAAGTAAAACCCTATTTAATTTTGCAAGTTGAATAGCCTGGACATTTTTTGAGTGTGTAGTGTGTCCATCAAGAACCAGCAAAACCTTATCTACAGAAGTCTTGGCGTAATTAATAGAATTCTTCAACCATTTTATGAAAATACTCCGTGTTAGTATAGCCTGTCTCTGAAATTTCCACAAAACCTCCTGGTGGTGCACCAAATTTTAATGATGGGAGCATTCTTAGCCTCTTAAATATAATCATCAAAGGCAAGAAGTTTCCACTTGCACTTGTGCAACAGACGATTGTAGTATTCACCCTTCTATCACCACTGGAAACAGCACCCACTTTATGTTTTCCTTTCTGTGCTACTACCTTAGATTATTATTATTATTATTATTATTAGCACCGCGTCTTACTACCCGTTCGGGTTATACGCACTTACGCTAATGTGTAATGTGGTAGGATGATTGTGAGATGAAATGGAGGACCTACAGTTTAACGTGGAATCCGAACCACGGTGGAGGCCTGGCATTCCTCACATTCACAAGATGTCTTGTCAGAGGTGAAGGAAGGGTTTGGTAATCAGATAAATCTGTGCCGGGACTGAGGATTGAAACCCGGACCCCCAGCACAGAAGTCCGACACCTTACCCCTAGGCCACCAGGTCACCTACTACCTTAGATGTTTCCTTTTTAAAGTAGAGAAGCCAGATTAATCAACATTAAAAATGTTTAAGGCGTTCAGTCAATTTTCTTCGACAATATTTGTCAAAAAATCAAAAAATTGGAATACGATTTCTTTGTTAAAAACCTTAGCCCTAGCAATAGACAAATTTTTAGGTTGTCTTAAACTGAGAGTAGGATTCCACGTCATAGAGGTATAATGCCATTATTTTTTCCTGAGATCGTATTTTAGTTCTTGAAAGGATTGGGTGGATGACAATTAGCAATAAGTACTTGAAAAGCTAGTTTCCTAACCTCATTTATTTTAAGGCCAAATATGCTCTCTTCAAACTTTAACACGACATCTACGAGTTCCTTTTCAGTTTCTGAAGGCAACGCTGTTTGTATACCTTTCACAGCCTTGCTGCTACTACGATTATCCCCCCCCCTCCTTGTCCCTCCCGATTAACTTTTCCATGAAAATATCTCAAATAAGTATTTTTTGCTATCTCATACGTCCTGCAACATTAATTTAGTTTAATATTCCCTTTTTTAAATTCCATCAGAGCACGGGACATATCTTCTGTACTCTACTTTCCATACACCCTTTTAGCCATTGCAAGAAGATTCTATAACAAAATAAAATAAAACCCTGTTTAAGTTACATAAGCCGCACCGGTACTATTTAAGCAACCTAGTAGTGGTTCGATTTCAGAAACCACACTATTTTATGAAATATTACCACCCCAAACTACATCATTGGACTAAACAAATATTTAACTGCATTAAATGCTTCTTAAAAGTATGCTTATCAATATTAATAAAGGCAGTTGATACAATATTGCATCAATTGATGCCTGGGTCCTCAGGAAAATGATTAAAATATGACATCAAATGAACGTATTTTCTTTAACCATTTACAAAGCACAAACGGAAACATGGAAAGTCTCCAAACTACTAAAGCATCATGGGAGTGGTGCGTAGTTCAATC
The DNA here is from genome assembly GCA_902151425.1 of Timema shepardi. Taxonomy (NCBI): domain Eukaryota; kingdom Metazoa; phylum Arthropoda; class Insecta; order Phasmatodea; family Timematidae; genus Timema; species Timema shepardi. The sequence continues at coordinate 65,715 of CABFVX010000405.1, forward strand.
TCGAGTCACTAGGTAGAGCACGAACGCATTCGGTTCATTTCTAAAAGCAGTGTTGAGATCCAAGAGCGGGTGCGGTATTGGCAACCTTACCCTACATACACCTAGGGGTGGATTTACGACGCTGTCGACACCTTTTCCTACCTTAGTTCTTGACCTTCTAAATACCCGTTCACCCCCTATTAACCCTCATACACCTAGGGGTGGATTTACGATGCTGCCGACCACTTTTCCTACCTTAATTCCTGACCTTCTAAATCCCCGTTCACCCCCTATTAACCCTCATACACCTACGGGTGGATTTACGACTTTTCCTACCTTAATTCCTGACCTTCTAAATCCCCGTTCACCCCCTATTAACCCTCATACACCTAGGGGTGGATTTACGACGCTGTCGCTACCTTTTCCTACCTTAATTAATGACTTTCTAAATCCCCGTTCAACCCCTACCAACCCTCATACACCGACACATATATACTATCTACACAAGTGCTTATTTGTGGGATGACAGATAAAAAAGTGCTTACATTATTTTATTATCTATTATAGTGGGGGTTTAAAAAGTAGTAAGAATCTTAGCGAGTACTTAAAAAATTGAAATAAATACTCTTACACTATCACAACACACAAATTCAAATATTGTATAGTTAAAGAATCTAAAGTCTGCATTAGTAGACTGTAGAACATGCTACTACAGATAACATATTAGCATGTACATAATAAGAAAACATAATATCTTTCGCCTTGATTTATGCTGAGCGAACTTGTCGATGATGCCAGACAAATCCCTTTTAACCAATAAGGGACCTTCAATTAAGACGATTGTAAGTGAGTTAATACGATACTTTGTCATGTTGCTACACAGATACAGCAAACCACAAAAATCACACACACCATACAGCCATACAATTATTTTAACTGGCAGAAAAATATATGTACTTTTTTTTCCCTCATTCAAAATTTGCCGCCCCTAAAATCTGCCGCCGTAGGCACGTGCCTACTAGGCCTACGCGTAAATCCACCCCTGCACACACCAGATCGTCAGCCTTAATCACTGCTCTCCTTGAGCCAGGTTGAGTTCATCAACACTGGGGACCGCTAGTGTCAATGCTCAGTGATAAAAGCACTTCCAAAACGTGCAATTGTTAAACGACTCACTCTTAATATGTTTATCATAAAGGTAGGTAATCGTAATGTTCACTCTTTGAGAGGTAGGATTATTGAAAGAGGGGTTTGGTCGCTTACCTGAACCTAACCTTGTGGAAGTGGGTCGAATGATTAAAGATGGGTATTTATATCCCCTCTCTAGAGAAAACATGTTTGAAATAAGCGTGTGTAATGCCCCTTGATGGCGGTACATAGCGATACCCATGTTGAAGAACTCAAGCTCTCCCAATGAACGTAACCGTTTTAACCTGGGGGCTGAGGGTCAGATGTATCCTAGTCTGTAACCTTGGTACAATTCTTGGATTAATTACGGGTGATGGGGAGATAGGGATCCGATGTAGTGAGGGTGATTTTTCCTCGATGGTTCTATCAAGCTTTCTACAAGCAAATGAAGGTATATTTCATCTTAATTATACCTGACTCATACCTATATTATTAGTGTAAGTATATGGATGGATTATCAATGGGCACGCGGACTAAATGTCTGACGCTTCCGGTCTGGTTGGCCAGTGATGGGGTGAAGTTGGGGTTAAAATATCAATTGGGATTACTTAGGGTGTTTTTTGATCAGAGAATTACCCCCTACCCTCTCCAGTGGCCACATGGCCTAAGTAACTACTCTCGCAGTAGATTAGACTGTCCATGATGGGGAGATCAAGGTTCAAATCTCGGTCGGGTGTACTGAGGGTGGTTTTTCTTAAATGGGTTTCCAGTCTCCTTCCACGCAAATGTGGGTGCACTGACTATAAATACAGCCTTCCTTATCCCTAAAACCATTAGCGTAGCTAGTACATAAGCACATAACCCAACCGGGTAGTAAGACGTGGTGCTAATAATCTTATCAATTATACCTTCATTTTCCATAATATAGCACAATTAAAGCTAGCCGATAGGGGTAGTATGTTGCGATTAAAAAAATAATTTTTTTAGGTAGAGTCCAAGTCCAGGATAACTATTAACTTATCTTTAAAGTAACGTAACGTAATATTCACCTAATGTTCACGTAACATAAGGTGACCTGGCGGTCTAGGGGTAAGGTGTCAAACTTCTGTGCTGGTGACCGGGGTTAAATCCTCGGTCCCGGCACAGATTTATCTGATTACCAAACCCTTCCTTCACCTCTGACAAGACATCTTGGGAATGTGAGGAATGCCAGGTCTCCACCGTGGTTCGGATTCCTCGCTAAACTGTAGGTCCTCCATTTCATCTCACAATCACCCTACCATTACACATTAGCTTAAGTGCGTATAAGCCGAACGGGTAGTAAGACGTGGTGCTAATAATAATAATAATAATAATAATTATTATTATTATTCACGTAACATACATAAACATATTGTTTGATCAGGATTCACGTGACGTTAAGTTAACGTTAAAACGCTAATAAAAGCGGGTAATGGAATTTTGAATGACTTAGAACAAAATGGCACATTAAAATACATTTCACTCAGGTCTGATTAAGCTTCAAACACTTGCAATGAAAAAAAAATTGATTTGATACTCGCGGGACTTTAACTAAACTAATGAAGGAACCTGCACACCATAAACAAACAATTACGGGCACCAAATATCCGAGTTGATGTTGCTCGCGACATGATTGGCTAGCATGAACACGTGGCACATTAATTGTGAACGTTCTCTCCTTGGCAAAGGTTTTTGAACGTAAATACAGCACATAGAAATCCTAAATTTAACCCACCACATTTAACCCCCACTTCCCCCATATTTATTAAATTTTGTAGATTAAAATACTTAAAAATTAATTTTAAAGATTTTCTAATGTAGATACAACACACATTACTCCTAAATTTAACTCACTGCATTTACAATCACCCCCATATTTATTAAATTTTGTAAATTAAAATACTTACAAATTAATTTTAAAGATTTTTGAATGTAAATACAACACATATAACTAACACAGTACATAACGTCAATTTAACGTCTCTTCTACGTTACATTTTGTGTATCATGATGTATTCTATTTAGATACACGAGGATAACATTTAAGTTACATCATTCTTCATTTAAGTTACCTGGAGGTTAAGTTTATCTCAATGCTGGCATTAATACGGCCTCCCCTAAGCTCGTTATTAATTTTGTTATGAAGGGTTTGTAATTAATTTCACACCCTATTTCAGGTAATATTGGTGAATGTGTTTATTAAATGCCAGTAAATTTAATAACTAAAGAAATGTGACGAAACTAATACATTTATTATGTTCTCAAGTATATGTTGATTAAAGGCGATAAAAAATAATTAACAGATAATTTCAAAGGCATTTTTATAAAGTAGATAAGAACTAAGAAACTATTAATTTTCACTCATAAATATTAGTTGTTTTATTGTATTTCTCTATCTACTCGCGAAATTTTATCTTTTGTTCATTGCTACACGTCTTACTACTAATTTTGGTTACCCAAAGCTTACATTATCAGCAGACCATAGGATGATGATGACTAATTTTCTTTGGAGAACAAACTATAATTATCTTAGAGAAGGTATTAATTACTATAACCAATAATGACAAATATATATTCACCAGTCCAGTTGTCTATTATATGTTTCATGTATTAAATTGTATCAATTGATAGTAAAAATATTTAATAAAGCTTCCATTATTACGATCCAACCAATATTTTAAATAAGGAGATGTGTTAACTTTTCCATAATATAAATTGATTGATTCAATTAATTTCAGACATACTTTATAAATTTAATAATATTTTTCAAAATTTGGTGATTAATTTGTGAAATAATTTTTGGTGTTTTTATTACGATTGCTTCTTATATCCAAGAGCGTATAAAGGGTAGTATAGCTGAGGGAGGGTGTTCAGACCCCCCTGGAATCTGTACGAACAAACACTTTTGTTGGCTAAAGAAACAGTAACATTTTGTATCGGACCCCTCCCTCCACACCCTAGAGAAATAAGCTTACTACGCCATTGCTTAGTAGATTTAAATAATTTTAGAAATTGAACTTTTTTTACTATCTAAAATATCTTTTATGTTGGTTTAAATAAAAATGTTGCTCTAAATTTCAGAATTTATAATATATATTGTTTATAAATTATTATTTGTTTTGCGTGATAAGCATAGATACTTATGGGTTTGACTTAAGTACAGCTATTGGGTGGGAGGGAGGGGGGGGGGACTAGGATTGTTTGGCAAAAAGAAGTGAAAATTATAATTTTCTATTTAACACATGTAAATATTTTTAAAGTCTGTATTCTATTTAAATACAACAAAACTAGAACCTAGATTTTTTGTGTAGTATTAAACTACAAAATATATAGCAAAAACAGTCTAAACATACATTAAATATATAATAGTGTAAAAATATATAACAGAAAATAAACGTTCTTTTTCCATGTTAGTAATAACTATATTTATTATTGGAACGATATTTAATTTTATAACTGAACATTTATAAGGTAAGTAATAGAAAAACACATATATTGCATACAGTAGAATTTATTTTCTATCATGTTGAATTGTTGCAAAATTAAGCTGCATTAGACCACTTAAATTTCAGCCTTAGTTAAATACTTCAAATTAATGGCATTATATAACTGATTTTAGAAATCATACAAACACAAATAAATTTCAATGAAACCACCATTGATACTAGCTCTTTAAATTAAAATGTCATCATTCCAGATTTTAAAAATTCAGTCTCATATAATTATTTTTTCTGTTATAGGTTAAATGTTTGATTTCAATATACCAGCTGGTATTAATACACATATACACATGGTTGGCCTATCTTGCTTTTCAAAATACCATTCTACGCGTATTATTATGAAAAAACTTCAAATTATATTTCCTTGATCAATTTTGGGTTCCATTTTTGTCATTTATTCTTTGCCTTGCAACTTTGTTCATTTTCCTGACCAAAGAACAATGGTAAATGAGCTAATTATATCGAAACATTGTTTTTACAACTATTTGACTCATGTTTACAAACTGGTACGGTGCACGAGAAACGTGCTTAGGCCACTATCTATCTGGCAACATTCTTTCTCCTCCACAGCGTGAGAAACGTGTTGAGGCCACTATCTATCTGGCAACATTCTTTCTCCTCCACAGCGTGAGAAACGTGTTGAGGCCACTCACTATCTGACAACACTCTCTTTTCTACACATCACGAGAAACGTCAGAGACAAATTAACGTTATGGCAACTGTAATCCTCTCTAGACAAGCCAGCATACTTGACTGGACTTTTCACACGGCCCTCTCTCTACTTGATACATTATTTTATGAAAATACAGGTTGCCTGAAAATGACTAACACATCATTTTAAAGTATTTATCCAATAAAGAAATAAACATAATAGCACGATAAAAAAACAAACAAATATGCAGTTTTATGTAATATTTCGAAAATATACAAAAATATGTAAAACTAAAACTGAAAATAAAAGAGATCCAAACAAATTAATTTTCAGACATTTCACTTTTCACATTTATAACTTGTAGGATTGAAATTTGTAATTACATAAATGCTGGTCTTTAATAATTAATGGCTAGTAATAATTAGCCTTCAAGCGACTGTTCATAGAAATAGACGTCAACTACACCCTTTCTACGGTAGAAGTGAAGTTAAGCGACAGTTAGCAAAAGTAACCAGATATTTCATCATATATCCATTCGCCAAGCCATATGATCTTCAAGACCATATATTGATTTGTTGTCACTTTTGGAAGTTCACAGCAAGCCATTTATTTTTAATATGTTTTTCTTTTAATCACTTTTACATCTTCTGATAGTTGTCAGTTCCTATGGTGAATGGACTATAGTTCCTTTGACAAATGTAGCTTTAAACATCCCACAACATTTACTGTAACTCGCGGAAGCACTAAATCTATCAAAGGGTATAGGGCCACAAAATATTTTGTTATTATTATTAGCACCGCGTCTTACTACCCGTTCGGGTTATACGCACTTACGCTAATGTGTAATGGTAGGGTGATTGTGAGATGAAATGAAGGACCTACAGTTTAACGTGGAATCCGAACCACGGTGGAGGCCTGGTATTCCCCACATTCACAAGATGTCTTGTCAGAGGTGAAGGAAGGGTTTGGAAATCAGATAAATCTGTGCCAGGACCGAGGATTGAACCCCGGACGCTAGCACAGAAGTCTGACACCTTACCCCTAGACCACCAGGTCACCTAAAAATATTTTGTTAAAAGATAAAAGTCTAGGTGACGTTGTGGAGGAATTGTCTCTTAACTTTATAGAGTGCCCCATTCTTAAAATGCAATAGTACATTTTTTATGGAGGGCGAAGTTACTAGATGTGCCCATTGTTATTTTCATTAGGTCCATTTTTCAAATGCAATTTTAACTGTGACCTACTTTTAATAAATATTAGTGTTAAAAACATTACAATGTTTCTTTCACTATAATCACTTGAGATGGTAGCGTAATAAAATATTATTTATATTGAAAACAGTTGGATAATTATTTGTTCCGTTAGATCATGAACATCCATATTATTTATGAAGTTTGATAAATTAAAATAGGCTCGTAATATTTTAAAACAGTAATGTAATGTTACATTGAAAATTAAACAACAAAAAATCAACATAACTTTTGATCAAAAGTAAATATTATTCATTTTAATAGTAATGCCATCTTGACAAGATGTTCTAAATCATGCGAGACGTTACTTTTTCCAAGATGAGGATTGAATCTTGGTAAGGTGCTCTAAATATGGTTTTCTCAAGTCAGTTTGCGCACATTCCCCCCCTCACCCCTCCTCTATATATGTGAGTGCATGTACACGTTCTTAAAAGACCGCCTAGCTCATATGATATTTTACTAGATTTATTATAATATAATAAGTATTGTATAACTTAAGTATTATACGTTCATTACTATTTCACGTTATTCGCTTCTCAGTAAATCAGTTTTTTTTCCTTTTTCCGTTTTAAAACTGTTGATAGTTTGATTAATTAACACTGTACGCTATTTTAAATCAAATAGCACAGCAAATTAAGTATAAATAAAACTATTCTAAATACTAAAAGAAAGATTTTTAAACAATTATAATAACACAATATATAATAATGATGAGCAAACCACAAAAAAAAAACCACTTAGGCCTACAATAAATAATGACTGCTACATACAAATAACAGCCCGCGAAGGGTGGACTGGGGACTGGTAAGGTACAGTAGCCCCATGACTTCTTTGGTGCTGACTGACAGCTCACAGCTGAAAGTTGACGTCATTGAAAAGCTACCAGACCAAATTATGTATCCCTACGCTGAACCATATGATCTGCAAAAACATATGTTTAGCAGATGTCACTTCTGACAGTCAGCATTTAGGTATATACCTAAATGTTGACTCTCAGCTCTCAGCTGTGAGCTGTCAGTCAGCACCAAAGAAGCCATGGGGCTACTGTAAGTTTCTGTAAGTGTGTTTTGTCTTTCCAAGGAACATTATTTTGTGTACATTCTGAGACTGCTATAAGTAAGCGAATTCAATGATGCCAAGTTCAGCTGGGTTAAATATTTACACGTGGTTTTAAACAGTACTGTGCTCTCCGAGACTGGGCAGAGCTGAATTCAGGTTCCCTTTGACTTAAAAACTCTCTAAAAAATAAATTAGGGGTGTTTTGACCCACCTTAGTACTTTTCAGAAATAAGGTTGAACATTTAAAAAAAAATTTGTTTAACATAATACACCTATGTCAAATTAAAAGAAAAAAGATTTCTAACAAGTCAACCTTTTCATGTTTTGCTTTAAATATTTCAAAAGTAATTAACATTTTTCAATTTTTTTCTAAACTCGTGTAAAAATTACCCATATCAAACTTTGTAAGCATTTTTTAATACTATTACTACAACCACAATACCATTATAGGTTTTCTCTCACAATTGTAACTATATTAAATTAGTTACGTTGTTTTGTAACTTCATGAAATAAGTTGAATATAAATTAATAAAATTACTTTTTTTCTAATTTGTTTAATTAGTTTGTATCGCTTTCACTAGACGCATTAGTTGTTTATAATAAATGATATTTATTTAATAGAAAATATTATAATTTTAGCTATAAAATGGCAAACTCGTAGTGCAAAAAGAATTACCACGCTAACAGGTAAACCAATGAGTTAGAAAGAGACGATAAATATTTATAAGTACCTGTACTGGTACTGAAATGTAAGAAATGGATTTTCTGTAGGTGATAAGATCGATTATTAAGTACATTTTTATAAAATAAGAATGGTGTGAAATATATTTAAGCACTAGCACTGCCGACGCCATGCAGTGGCTGGTGTCACCACATATAAGACCGAATTAGAAATAGTGGATTTATCAAAATTAGACTTTGGTATGGAAGACAGAAAAAAAGAAATAAAAAAAAGTACTCAACCATCACGCGCTCACTCTGTGAACCTAAAGTTTGGAGTCCAGACAGTCAATATTCACTTCATTCGGAAAGAACAAAGACCGATGTCTGAATATTAATGAAGACATGTCGTGCATCCTACGGATGTCGGATGCACACCACGTCAATAGTGATGTGTCTCGGTTAACTTCCCTGATTATCAGAATGCTGAGGCTAATTTGCTTTAAGTAGACTTCTTAAAACATATTGCCACATATTCAACTCAAACACGTGACACCCTCTGATGGTTCGTATGTTATTCTTTTACATGTTACTATCTAAGTGTGCTATCAGTACTTACAATTTTCTCTTTTCACCCAATTTTTATTGTTATTTTGTTTCCTCTTTTAAGTTGCATTGCGCGTTTCACTCTCCCTCTTAATGAGTTCCAATGGAATGAACCCTAGGTCGGGGGATTGGGTGGTAACGATAGATTTTTTTTCAAGATGCAACTATTTAACTCTTTGTCCAATGGCAGCAGTGTAAAGTGTGAATTGTGTTGTTCTTTTCAATGTAAAAGCCATATTTTATTCGTCCCTTTTATATTTCCATCAACCTTACCTGTACCTTACTCAAATTTTTTTTAAATCCCAAAACCCATGATGAATTTCGAAGCTCTTCCTGGTTGCTGAGAAATTTAGAGTTGAGAAAAATCAGCATCCTTACTAGTGAATCCAACCTAGCATGCATAACATAAGACTATCGATGGAGGTAAGGGATAAATTGTGCTGATTTGACCAGTTTTGATTAGCACAGAATCGTACTATCTGTTCAGGCTATACGTATACGTACTAATAATGCTAATGAGTTAGGGATGAAGAAGATTTGATTTAGAGGAAGTGTATCCACATTTGAGTGGAGGGAAACAGGAAAAAATATTTTTGAAAACTTCTCTCATTACACACTTCCGGTATTCGATCCCTTTATATACCTGATATGCGCACTCTAGTTTAACACGAGAGAAACGTCTTATACCATATGGCCACTGAAGCAAGAGAGATGACCATTTATTTCACGTTAAATACTATTAGCAAAAGCACACCTATATTTTATATAAACAACTTGTAGAGAGCATTAAAATTAAATGGTTCAGAGCTCCGCACCAACTTTCTAGATCTATTGTTTAGAAATGGAGATATTTACTCAAAACTCGTAATATAATATACACTAGCAAACCCAAGAACAAATTGCGATGGACATACGTCAAACTTTTTTCATTCATGGTTTAAAATTTCGTAATTTTATTTTTAAAGAATTAAAGTCTTCATTTGTATATTTGGACCAATAAAAATTATCGATATTGGGTCCTCAAGGGCCAACATTTTGTATTAAAATTTTGACTTCCGGTTAAAATTGTCGTTATTTTACTAGGGTGTGCACATTTTATGGCTATCGCATTGCTAATAAAATTTATCTTTTATACATTTTACCAATAAAATAGATAATTATTGACTATTGTGTCTAAAATGAGAGAGATAGAATTATTATTATAACAGTTTTTAAGAAAATTGAATTTTTCTCTTTTCATCCTCCAGTAAACTGCTATTAATATCAGGGTTAGACAGACACACAGACAAACGGCGTTGCAAAAACAACTTTTTAAGGTTCAAGGGGTCATGAAACGTCGACATCCATCAACATCTCGGGCTAGATTTTTTTTGACGGTCGTAATACTTTTCCTTAAAGTGTTGGAGAAGCAAAAAGGAAACTATATATGTGCAGAGCTTGAAAACTTTTGGTTTTATAAAAATATATTTCAAGCAAAATCTATTTATTATAAATAGATATACATTCATGCAATCATAAGTATTTCATATCTAAATACTTACGGGGATAAAATTAAGATTATAATTTACGCATCAGACCGGAACCCTTAAAGTCATTTTGATGAAAAGTTTAGTATAGTCATTTTATTTGTAATATTTTTCAAATTTTAGAAATGAATTCTAATCAAAATTGTTAAAGCAGATTTTGACAAAATCGATTTTTTTCTCTTTCCGTCTTTAAGGAAACTACTCTTAATTTTAAGGTTAGATGTGCAATTCTAAAAATACCTACGGATAAACCTATGAAGACCTTATATACCAAGTTTTAGCCCAATATGTAAAATAGTTTAGGCTGTAGTCCGAGAGACAGACAGACAGACGGAAATTCAAAAACCACTTTTTCGGACTCGGGTGTTCAAGAAACGACGAGCTTCATCAAAATATCGACTTTGATTTTTTTTACGATTACAATACTTTCTCTACCTGCAGGATAGCAAGAACGTAAAATAAGATACATAAAGCAGCCTGCGTCCAGCAAGAGCAGTTATATTGAAACCCGCAAGCAATTACGTCAATTTGATTGTTAGTTATTCAATTCAAGGGAAGTTGCGCCCATCATTGCTGCCTTGTCCGGTCTTCCATCAATTGAACACACCCGCCTCGTCCCGGTAAACCATTTTATTTTCTGCGCGTTTTAGCGTTCAGTATGCTGGATAATAGCTATGTATGCTGGCCTATTCAAGGAAATACGATGAACGAGTTAATTTTCAAAGAAAGGTACCAGCACAACCAAATAAAAAATATCATAATCACAATTTTTAAAATAATATCTTGGATAGACGTGACTGGTGAACAAATCCCATCATATTGATTAGCCATTTACGTTAGTGACCGATACTTACTCCACGGCAATAATAGCTCAAGTTGCACTTACACTTACAAAAGTACGCCACCTATCTCTATATTGAGCCAGTTAGTTCTATCCAGTCAACCTAATTATACTCTATCCCTATCTTGAGATATTAATATTCAATCCACCTCATTAAACCCTATCTTCAGATAATTCTATCCCGTCCACCTCATTATACCCGATCCTTACCTTAAGCTAGCTATATCCAGTTCACCTCTTCACACCCTATCCCTATCTTGAGCTAGTTCTATTCAGTTAATCTCACTACACCCTATCCCTATCTTGAGCTAGCTCTATCCGTTCCACCTCTTCACACTCTATCCCTATTTTGAGTTAGTTCTATCCAGTCCACTTCATTACACCCTCTCTCTATATTGAGCTAGTTAGTTCTATCCAGTCAACCTAATTACACCCTATCCCTATCTTGAAATAGTAATATTCAATCCACCTCACTAAACCCTATATTCAGATAATTCTATCCAGTCCACCTCATTACACCCTATCTCTTTCAGGATCACTCTAATATATTTTTCCTATCTGTGTCTAGGTCTTGCCAATTGTCTCTTCCCACTAGGTTTGCCAGTCATTACTTTGAACATGCTTCTAAATTTTTCCATTCACGCTGCATGTCCTGCCCACCATAATCTACTGGAATTGATTATCCTTAAAATGTTTTGTGATATAACTCATCATTCTTAAGTAACCTCATCCCGTTTTGATCAAATATCTTATCAAGCACCTTGTTTTAGAACACTATATTTTTTTTAATCGTCAGATAACGTAGGATATTACGTTTAATAGCCATATCGGTAAAATTATTGCAATGTATATTCTTGTGTTTACATTCCTTGAAAGCAGGCGAGATGTTGGTGACCAATACCTTGATAAAATCTAACAAAGTCACCGTGACTGTGTTTCTAATAAATCTATACAACGATTTCACATATCCATCACAGACTCAACCTTAAGCTATGAGTGATGTTGGAGCCTGGGCAAGGGACAGACCTGGCTGTATATCTCAGTGGAAGATGATTTGCTTGGTAATCTAATAATCATAAGTTTTTTTCGCTTATCAATATGTCGCTTATCAACATAATATATTCAAGACGATAAGGACAATAAAAAAATAACTTTTAAATAAACCAATTTGTTTGACAATTATTGAGCGTTTGTCATTGGTTCCAATTCTTGTATTCATTTGGTGTGGCGTAGAAAAATATAGTTTAATTTAAAGGAACACAAAATATATTTGAAAAACTACTAGGTATCACAGAGTAAGTGAGAACTTTTGATTTACGCAAATCGATGAATATATAGACTATTATTGACAGCCTTTCCGATGTCATAAAAAGTGATTTAAATAGGCTTATAAAAAAAGGTATTGAACTGAATATGTGTAAAAAAAAAGCCCAATACTGGATTATACTAGGACTGTGTGATTTGTACATGGAAGAAAGTCGACATGGGTGATTTTTATCTGAATACGACTAGTATTAAATAATATAATTAATTAATATAAATATAACATTAATTTTTAAATATGTCCTGCTTTTTAGATTCCTTCACTATATTGTTTAAAAATAGAGATATTTACTAAAAACTTGTAATATATTATGTGAAACAAAATAGTATACACTAGAAAACCTAAGCATAAATTGCACTATACTTATGTAAAACTCATTTGTATGTTTGGACCGATAAAAAAAATCAATATTGGGTCCACAAGGGTCAACACTTCGTATTCAAATTTCAACTTTCGTTTAAAATTTTCTACATTTTATTAGGTGTAGCAAATCTTCATACAATCGCATTGCTATTAAATACCTCATTTATAAATTTTGACTAATAAAAAATGTAAATATTGACTATTGAGTCTAAAATGTAAATATATCATTATTGTACAAACATTTATCCTAAGAGGTTTAAAGAAAGAACAGACACTTTAGAGAGACACTAATTTCTTACTCTATAGCATTAGAGAATTATTGCGTTAAAATTTAATTAGATCTCTTTACAACTAAAGCTCTCTAAAGTGTAATAATATATTTACCAATATCTCAGAAACTGTTGGTTTATAAAAATATATTTCATATAAAAGTTTTTAATTTTTAATAGTACTACAATTTTGCTATGATAAGTTATTTAGTATCTCAAATAGTTGCGGAGATACAGAAGTTTCTGCTTTTGTAAATTACCCTAAATTCATTTTCATGGAAACATGAAAATTGCCAGTTTATTTATAACCTTAATCAACGCCTAGATACGAATTTTAATCAAAATCGTTAGCGCCGATTTTGAGAAAATTGATTTTTTTTCTCTTTTCGCCCTTTATTAAACTACTCTTAATTTTAAGTTTAAACAGACACACAGACTTACGGCATTAAAAATACGACTTTTTTTTAGGGTTTGGGGGTCATAAGACATTGACATCCATAAACATCATTTCAGGTTAGAATTTTTTTACGGTCGCAATACATTACCTTTTGTTTACGAAAAATTAAAAAATATATTTATTTGCGTATAGCTTGAAAGTTATTGGGTTTACAAAAATATGCTTCAAATAAAATATTTGTATTATAAATAGATCTACATATTTGTAATGATGAGTAATTTTATTTCTCAAATAGTTTAGAAGATATTATAAAAATTAATAATTTACTCATTTTACCGGAGCCCTTAAAGTCATTTTGCCAAAATATTGAGAGTAACCATTTTGTTTAGAATATTTATAAATGTTTAGAAATGAAATTTAATCAAAATTGTTTGAGCCTATTTTGAGAAAATCGACTTTTTCTCTTTCAGTAAACTACCCTTAATTTTAGGGTTAGATATCCAATTCCAAAAGGCCTCGGGGCAACCCTATGAAAACCCTAAATACCAAGTTTTAACCCGGTCGTTAAAATAGTTTAGGCTCTAGTTGGAGGTACAGACAGACATATAGACAAACAGACGGACAGGTGGAAATTCATAAAACATTTTTCCACATTCGCGGGCGCATGAAACGTCGAGATCATCATAATCTCGAGTTAAATTGTTTTGATGATCACAATACTTTCTCTCCGGGATGTCGAGAGAAAGTAAAAATGGTCTTACTGCAAACTCTTATCAGCAACTTTAAAATTATATTTTAACAATATCTGCAACTTATGCGAAGGGCCTCGCAGGGTAAAAGGCCTTGTTGGTATGCGTGGTCTATGAATAGGTACCGTGTTTAACCGTAAAGGGCGTTAGTGGGAACGAATGAAGTGCCGATGTGGCTACATTATAAAGCTTTAAAATATAACAGCTGTTAGATAACGTATAGTAATATGTCTGATATACGAGGGGTGTTCAAAAAGAAACCGAACTTTTGCTATAACATCTTTATTGCTCATTGTACAACATTTTAAGCACCGTCACCCTCAAAGTAGTCCTTTTCACTGGCAATACACCCTTCCCAACTTTGCTTCCATTTTTGGAAAGCCTCCTGGAACGCACTTTGTGGGATGGCGCGCAGGTCTCTTGTCGCATTGTCCTGAATCTCTTCTGTGGTTTAGAAACGACGTCCCTTCAACGTGGTTTTAAGTTTGGGAAACAGGAAAAAGTCTGCTGGGGCTAGGTCCGGAGAATACGGTGGATGGGGCACTATGGGAGTGTGATGTTTTGCTAGATAGCTGCGAACAAGGAGCGATGTGTGAGCTGGCACATTGTCATGATGCAACATCCAAGTCTGGTTTTCCCACAATTCAAGCCTCTTTCTGCGCACAGCATCCCTCAAACACGGTAGAATTCCCTGGTAGACTTCCTTGTTTACCATCTAACTACGTGGTACAAATTCCTGATGGAAAATGCCTTTGAAGTCAAAAAACACAACCAACATCACCTTGATCTTTGACCGACTCATGCGTGCTTTTTTGGACGAGGAGACCCTTTGCCCACCCCCTGCGAAGACTGCACCATCGTTTAAATATCATAGCCATAAACCCACGTCTTATCGTCTGTTATGATGTACTTAAGGATGTTTTCATTGTCATTGGCAAGCAGTTCCTGGGTGATTTCAACACTGGTCTGTTTCTGATCGTCAGTCAACAAAAGTGGCACGAGTTTTGCACTGACATGACGAATATCAAATTTGTCCCTCAAAATTTGATGGCATGATCCTACGATGATGCCCACTTCGTCAACAACTTCTCGAACAGTTAAACGACGATTTTCACGAATCACAACACGAACTTTCTCGACATGGTCGTCATCTGTTGATGTGGAAGATCGTCCACGCTTGGGATCGTCACTGACCGACATTCTGCCATGTTCAAAACGCTTAAATCACTCATAGCACAGCGCTCGACTCATACAGTCCTCCCCGTATGCTTGACTAAGCTATTTAAATGTCTCTGTAAAAGTTTTGCCAAGTTTGTGGGAAAATTTCACACACACACGTTATTCTTCAAGCTCCTTCATTGTCACTTTGGCGCTAATCCGACGAACAGCTTGTGCACGTGCTCACTTCAGCGGATGTAACTCGCCAACTAACGGTCAGAGCGAAACGCGGCAAATGGCAGTTTGTTGTCTAAACCTGCCGCTACGTGCACTCAGTAGCCGCAGCGTGATCCCTCTACCGGTTGGGGGGCGATTTCAAAAGTTCGGTTTAATTTTGAACACCCCTCGTATTATAAAGAATAATAGTTATAATATGTGGTTTTCAAAAAGTCAGCCATGTTTATTATTCATATTAATAATCTGAGACTAGATTGAGTTTACTTAAAGCGTGTTCATACAGCCCGGGCAATATTGAAAAATGCACCCGCCTCCCTCCCCCAATAACAAATAGTATTAAGGTTTTGTAGAATATGCTTTGAAATATTTTTTTTAGGAAACCTAACCTTAAGTCCCTTAAAATTTGACAGTTTAACAGATACTGATTATTAAATACAATATTTTTTTCACTGCACAAAATAGCATACTAGTATGAAACTAACTGATCACACAATACTTCAACGTAGAATATTCACAACTGGTAAAACCTTTGTTAAAATTTCAGCTAAAAATACAAGATTAATCAGGGAAAAGGAACGATGACGCCAAGTACAAGCGGGCAAGTACTTTAGCAAGCTCTATTTAAACCACAGTTTTTTCAATCAATGTTCAGCTTTTCAATACAATAAAAACCCCGAGCTTAAAATTAAAACTGAAAGATCCCACGACACCTACTGACTACATAATAATATATTTAAAACAGGTTAAAACACTGGTAAAAAAATCAACTGAAAATCACTAGTTTCTTTAGGGGAAAAGTAAATTGAGAACAATGAGCACCACGGAATAAACATCGACATGAGAATGCCTGGCAGGCCGATGCGTAAAAAGTGCGTAGTATGCATGAAAAAACTTGAATTCTTTGTGCAGCTCTTTGTATAAGGACATCGTCTATCAGTTTTACGTGTACGACAGAAGGTACAACAGAAGAGAGCCGCGAAATTATAATGTACACATGTATTATTATTATTATTATTAGCACCGCGTCTTACTACCCGTTCGGGTTATACGCACTTACGCTAATGTGTAATGGTAGGGTGATTGTGAGATGAAATGAAGGACCTACAGTTTAACGTGGAATCCGAACCATGGTGGAGGCCTGGCATTACCCACATTCACAAGTTGTGATAAATACACGCCTTTTCAGAGGAGAAGGAAGCGTTTGGTAATCAGATAAATCTGTGCTGGGACCGAGGATTGAACCCCGGCCCCCAGCACAGAAGTCCGACACCTTACCCCTAGACCACCAGGTCACCTTGTACACATGTACATTTATATTTATATACAAGAAATAAAGTGTTCGCAATCGCGCAACTTCTGTGCCCCTTTTAGAATTCTATTACCTGTAAGGTATTCGTGTATTTCCCGTGTGCCCTAAACTACGATAAACAACTACGCTAATAAATGAAATTATAAGAATATTCTAGTTCGTAGAATTTTAAGAACGTTTGCAACCTCAAACAATGACGTGCAGGACCGTAGCCCTGCTGGCCAGTCCTTTGGGCCAGCCCTGAAACAAGTTATCGATAACAACATTTGAGATGAGCTCATTATGTCATAAATAGAAGGAACAGTGAAGTAATAACTATAAGGTGGTGACCTGGTGGTCTAGGGGTAAGGTGTCAGACTTCTATGCTGGCGGCCGGGGTTCAATTCTCGGTCCCGGCAAAGATTTATCTGATTACCAAACCCTTCCTTCACCTCTGACAAGACATCTTGTGAATGTGGGGAATGCCAGGCCTCCACCGTGGTTCGGATTCCACGTTAAACTGTAGGTCCTCCATTTCATCTCACAATCACCCTACCATTACACACTAGCGTAAGTGCGTATAACCCGAACGGGTAGTAAGACGCGGTGTTAATAATAATAATAACTATAAGGTTCATGGCAACCAGATCTGTCCTTTAGGGACGATAAAGATGTAGGTGTAGTGAGCTTAGTTTTCTCTAAATAAAAACAGTATATATACATTGATAGGTTTACTGACATAGTTCTTGGGTTTACTCATCTTTGAGAAAGATTCAGGGTTTCATGAAAATATAAATAAACCATTTACTTAATTTCGGTTGACTATCTGAACCCACTTGTGTATTTATATTTATAGTAAGTGTACTGGCATTTGCGTTGAGGTAGAGAGTCATTTTTTTTAAAAACACTCTCTGTACACCCTACCTATATATCGCTGGCATCGGCAATCTAGCGCGTTAGACCATGTATCCACCAAACTGGCAGCTTTTTTCTTGATTCATTGTATCGAAATTATTATAATAAACAAATATTAAATATATATGAGAATATTAATAAAACACAGTAATATATGTTTTTCAGTAATGGCATTCCTTCGTGTATTTCAAGTTTCCACCTCTACCAGCGCTGTAAGAATCAACGCATGACACATTCATGGTCTGAGATTATGATCAAAGCATTCAATAATAATTAATGTGACAATGCACTCTAGGAAATTTTCATTACATGGTCAACACATTAGTTAAGCTATTTATCGCCTGGATATTTTTAGTGAAATAATTGATATCTTTGGAAGTTTATAATTTGATCTATTCGGATTATTTTGCTGTGTTGCCATGGCATATCAATAAATAATTTTGAATGTTTTAAAGCTTTATTTGCATCAGACATATTATTTGTATTACTGCGTTAGTATATAATTACTAAGATATACTAAACGTTTAGATATAATTTTATTGAATAAAAAGTTATCAATCACAATCATATGAAAATAAAACGAGTTCTCTAACTATGTCTGATGATATATGTTTGGACAGTATATCAAATGTAAGCATTGAAGGTAGAAAGGAGGGCAAAAAATATTCACAGTCATCCTCTTCACTGACACACATTTCAAATTCAACAGCAATCAAGACAGACACAAAGATAACTCCCTTTACTCTTGAGTGGGCATTCGGCGTTAACAAGCGCCACCCCGTATTAAACTTGACGGAGCCAGACCATCCTTTCATATTCTACGTATGCTCACATGCTGGTGTGTTGTATAATTACGAGAAGAGGGAGATGAAGTTGCTTCAAGGTCACCAGAATCGCATAACCTTCATTTCTTCGGATGCCACGGGAAGATGGCTTGTTACCGCAGACGACGGTGAAGACAATGTAGTCATCGTATGGGACAGGAAATACTGCTTGCCAATCCGCACCTTGTTCAACCCTCAGTCAGGACGTGGTCCCCAAATAGGGGAGATGAGCCCCAACGGAAAGTACTTGGTTATGGTGTGTCATCGGCCTAAGCTTTCACAATCCGGGACAGATATCAGCAAGTCAAATCCAGTAGTATCTTTATGGCTGTGGACGTTTGGGAAAAACACTTGTGATGGCGAAGTTGTCCTCGACGACAGTGTAGGAACTGTTAATAAAATTACTTTCAATCCAAAAAACCAGAAATTATTCGTTTTAACATCCGATAAGCGTGTGATTTTTATGACCTGGACAAAACGAAGATTAACTTATCAAGTTCCAGAGTCGAAATCTTCCAAATTGGTAGGGCACTTCACAGGAACTATTTATCAACCACGAACGCACCAAGCCCTTACGGCTACCTCATACGGAAGTATGGTTGTCTGGAGCACCATAAAACACACTGAGAAGTTAAATCCAAGGTTGGATTCCAACGATAAACAATTTATGAAGGTAGTTCGTCTTCAGAAGGAGGCAATCACAGTTTTAAATTTGGCAGAACGAATTGTTGTGACAGGTGACGTCCTTGGACGAATAAAATTTTATGACCACTTACTCAGAATATTGTACTGGTGTCAAAGTTTTAACCTAGATTCTTTAATATCAATCAGTTTTCCACTGAGAGCAAACAAGTACCATATTAAAGATCCTCCTACTATTTGTCTTTCTTCAGCTTATTCTGAAACTGTATCCTATGGTGATAAGGACAATCTTAATGTTTATGAAGAAGGTGACGAAGGTGATGAAGGTGACAAAGATTACTCTGAAGAATATGACGTAATCTACAAAAACATGGTCCCATGTGATGTATCACTGCAACAAAAAGATTTCATCGTTAGTGATTTTATAGTTTTAACTTTATCGGGTAAAACTGGTGTTGTCAATATACTGAAGAATAAATTCACACCCCTTATTTTAGAGTCCGAGGCAGTGGTATCAGCCATAGATGTTCACCCTGAAAGTCCATACTTGTGCATGGGAAACGCCATGGGCTGGGTATCTTTATACAACTATGACAGCAAGGAAAGGATGGTTACTAAAGACATATGTACGACCGACCGAAAAACAGAAATTACTTGCTTGAAATATGCACACACAGCTTTGTACATTGCCTGTGGGCTTAATGATGGTTCTATTTTGTTTCTAGACTCTTCCTGTCTCACATCACTTATAAGTGTCCCGTTTCACAACACATCGTCACCTGTCTCTGGTATCTCCATCTCTTGGGATGGAAAGTATTTGGCTCATAAAGATGAAAGCTTTACCGTTTCATTATACTATTGCTCGAGTATTATAGATCACAAGTGGGAGTATTATGGTAAGTACCGTTCTCATTACAAGCCAGTGAAAGATGTTCTTTTCAGCTGTGCTGCTCAGAAAACTGGAAAAAACGCACAAGAAGGGTCTAGTAAAATTACTAAAGACAGCCAATTCCCGTGCCTCTTTTCACTAGGAGAAGACAGGATGCTGGTCGAGTACGATATTAAAAATAGTCACATGGACCATTTAAAAATACTGAGGTCACACAGAATTGAACAAAGTGCAGTGCCTTTATGTATGACTTTGTATCCTCAAAATTCAGAAAACTGTCGTTTTTTAATATCTAATGATCAACTCAAATATAAATTATTTAATGAAATGGGAATGTGTTTTAAAACTGTTTTAAACTCCACCCTTGGATTACCAATCTCCGTCACTAAAATATATCCTGCGATAGAGGGAGATGACCAGGAAAGATACATAATATTTGCTACAGATAAACACATTGGTATTAATATGTTACCCATTGATGGAAACCCATTCAAGTCTGTTTCGATGATTGGGCACCCAGTTAAGATTGAACAGTTGTGCTTGAGCCCATGTGGCAAGTACCTATTCACACGAGGGCAGGATGACTTCTCCGTGCTCGTATGGGGGGTGAATATCAACGCTGTGGACGTGATGGCCCGTATTGGTGGGGAAGGCCTGGAACCGTACTACTGCCTGATTGAAGGTGGTCAGTCAGGAACGTTCTTCGAACAGATGAAGGAGTTCTTTTATTACACACAAATCTTACATCAGGGTGAGAATGCCACCGTTGAACGAAACATCTCGGAAAAGACACAGCTAAGTGTTATTCCGGATCTCATGAGAGCGGTAGGCTATTACCCCAGTGAATACGAGGTTGAAAGCCTTTTGCGTGAGGTGATAACCAAGGCGGGCCCAGGCTCAAATGAGAATATCCTTGTATCATTTGAAGAATTTGTACAGCTCTACGTTAACCATCGCCCAGCGTTCGGCGTGTCCGAGTATGATTTGATTAAGCATTTTAATAATTTGCAAAGTACACCTTACGTTCCTGAGCCAGCCATGCCCCGGAACCATTTCCTTTCTATCTTGCAGAACAAAGGGGAATGTTTCACAAGAGAACAAGTTCTTAGCTATATCTCTATTTTCATTCCTGACAGGGTAGTGGCAGCTGCTGAAGATGAATCAGAAGATCGCGCTGGTTTCATTCCACAAGAAATCAGTTACAATGTGTTGGTACACGATATTTTAGGACTCTCTTTCGATGACTCAAGTGAGACAATTAGTTTTGCCAGCACCGACACAACGGAACAGGAAGAACAAGAAGTAGCTGATGTGAAAATACTAGATACATTCTAGTTTTAATTAACATTAATACTAAGCACACTTAACTATAGTTTATAAAGTAGTAAGAAAATATTAGAACCAAACATTCTATATAAAAAAAATCAGTCTTGAAGCAGCTTTCAAACGGCTCTAATAATATTATTTTTACCCTAGATACATTGTTCAGCACGTTGTACGGATGTAAAGGTCACCCGAGAAGAATTTAAATAATAAGTTGTGAGAACTAGAGCAATAAAATCTTATTCTTACGGAATATAATGTTTAATTCTAATTAAAATCTAAGACATAATAAAACATGTTTCACAGATAATATATTAAGACGCATCCTTTGGAATAGACGATGACATTGGAAAAAAAAAATCAATAACAAGGTTTCAGAATAAACTTATTAAGCCAACTGATCATATAAGCGTACAACTTACAAAGTAGCTAATTTTAGTAAGGACACAACACCCCGTCCTCTGGCTGGCATCATCATGAAAGTGATAGCCCCAGACAGACGTGCTACAGACCATGTTATCATGAATACTTATTTCAGTTTAACGACTAAACCAAGGTGGTGAGAACATTGAAATTGGTCTCTCATTTAAAGGGTCCCGCACACGGTTTGTTCCGACTGATCAGTATGAACTGCCAAGTGCATGCAAGGAAGGGCGACTGATCAGTCCGAGCTGACGGACTGACGATCTAATGACTTTTCATCAAACCGAACTGTGGACTGGCCATCTTTCAGACTGAACTGACCGTGTGTGTGGAAAGAATGGGTGGGAGGTCAGTCCAAACTATCAGTCCATCAGTCTGCTGACAAGCGTCGTGGAGCAAACAGCATTGTGTGTTGGCCTCCTACGTTTATTGAGACACATTTTTAGCGAGATGTGAAGTACTATATTACATTTTAATCTTTTAAATAAATGTATTTGTATTGTGCATTCGTGCTTGTGCCCGCGAGAGTTCAATGGCTTCCTGGTCGAAAGATTTTATTTTGACATTTATTGAGGCATGGCGAGAGCAAGAATGCTTGTGGAATGTAAAAACTAAATATTTCATAATAATGTAAAGAAAAATACAGCCTTTTTGCTTCTAGATGATAAGGTGAAAACGGTAGAGCCAACAGCACCAACCAAACTCTTTTTCATACTGAACGTGTATATGGAAATCTTCAGTTCAGTCCAAACTGACAGGTCTAATTGATCAGTCCGATCTATCAGATCGACAACTGACTGCGTGAGGGGCCCTTCAAACTAAGTTACTCTTAATTTGAGAGCTAGACTCAAATTAATCAAAATGTCTTGAGTTATGGTCATATAATATCTAGATATCAAGTTTGAACAAAATCCATCAAGCTGTTGCAGATCTAAGGCCAGGGACAGACAGACAGACATACAGAATTTTAAAATCAACTTTTTTGGGTTAAGATACACATAGAACGTAAAGATTCATTATAAACACGAGATATTAAATGTTCACGATTACAATACTATATATTGGTGCAATTTCTCTCCTTTTTTTCCTTAAAAGAAGACATTCGCTAAAAACTCTTTAAGTTTTGTAAACCTATATAATTCACGTTGTTTGAGGAACATTCCAGCAATGAGCATAGTTTAATTAATATACCTTGATTCAGAAACATGGAGAAAAGAGGAACATTTTTACCCACCCAAGAGCGTAAAAATCAATTTTTCGCCAATTTCTAAAAGGGGCCCATAAGAAATTGTATTCGTGTGCTTATAAAATAGCTTATAATAAAATTGGTTTCATTAAAAAATAGGACCCCTATTCTAAATTGAAATTGTTTTAAATAGAAATACAATATTACAATGATAAGTTATTTTTTATCTCAAATAGTTGCGGTGATATGATCCAAATTGAAAATTAACGTTTCTCTAAAGTAACCTTAAAATCATTTTTATAGGGAAACGAAAATTGACATATTTGTGATGCTAAACAGAGCCTAGATACAACATGCAATCAAAATTAATAGAGTGGATTTCAAGATAATAGATTAAAAAAAAAATCTTTATGCCATTCATTAAACTAACCTTAATTTTAGTGTTGGACATCATATTTAAAAAAAAATTCTCAAGGAAACCTTGTGAAAACCCTAGATACCAAGTTATAGCTCAACTGATGAAATGGTTTCGGCTTGAGACAGATACAGACACACACAAGCGTCATCTCGAAAACAATCATTCTTGTGTCAATGAGTCATGACACGTCGACATTGATCAAAATCTCGATTTCAATATTTTTTGACGATCACAATACTTCTCTTCCCGAAAGGCTGAGATAAATTAAATATTAAATATAGAGTATAGTCTCCATTAAAAAAGGTTAATGGAACCAAGATGATATCGGAAAGCAGCAAACTCGGATAACACAGAACATTATATAAAGAATTATGTAAATCACGACAAACGAATAAGCTGCACAGGCAACACTCAGTAGCAACCAACTTACTCGACTAAGCCGAGAGGCGGACAGTAATATTTACAAATAAGGACCATGGTATTCTATGATTTATTTGTAATTTTCAGGGGACTGATCGTAGCGATCGCAGTGTTGAGAGACTCAAGCTCTCCCAATGAGTGCAGCCATTTTAACCTGGAGGCGGTGAGTCTCGTGTATACCATGTTTGTGGCCATGGTGTCTATTATGGGAAAAGTTTCAGATTTCTAGGTCATCTATGTGCTTCTGGAGGGTGTGGAAAGGCACACAAACACATTAAAAAATAACTATATCATATAGAGTGTCATGAGAGCAGAAAGTATCACATTTCTCAACGGTTATCTAAGTGAGGTTCACTTTGTGTCACTCCCACATTACATTGTTAAAGTTAAAAAAAAAGTATAAAATTTTAATATTTTGAATTAGTTTAGTATTTATAGTAATAATACAAACTACTATCATAATACTCTTACAAGATTTTGTTTATTTTTAACACAAATATTTGTAGGCCTACATGAAAATGATAGTTTACCTAGGATTAAAATTTATAAATTACCTTTTACCATAAAGCCTCTCTATTAATATGAATACATACACTAAATCACTGAGAATGTTTGAGGATGTTTTATTAAAAATAAATGGTACGGAGCTCTGCACGAACTTTCTCGCTTTATTGTTTAAAAATTGAAATATTTACTCATAGCTCATAATATAAGTGAATCAAAATAATATAAACTAGCAAACCCAAGAATAAATTGCACTATCCTTATGTAAAACATTTTTTGTGTAGTGGTTTTAAATTTTATAATTTTATTTTTAAAGAATTAATATCCTCAATTGTATGTTTAGACCGATAAAAAAGGTCAACACCTCGTATTAAAATCTTGATTTCCGGTTAAAATTTTCGACATTTTATTATGCATTGCACATATTCATGCCATCGTATTGCTATTAAATTCCTCATTTATAAATTTTGACCAATAAAAAATTTAAATATTGACTAATGAGTCTAAAAAAAAGGAGATAGATCATTGTTGTACAAACATTTTTCCTAAGAGGTTAAAGGAAAAATAACACAAAATTTTTGAGAGACTTAATTGTATTTATTACTCTATGGAGAATTATTGACATAGACCAACGGCTTTACTTCCCATCAAAGGTCGTGCTACGGATTTTTATCGAGCAAGAAAACGGCGTTGACCCCAGATGGGTTTGAACCCAAAATCGTCGGGTTCTGAGGCGACCACTTTACTTCAAGACAACCGAGGGCAACATTAAATAGCATAAATTCTTTAATTTATTTAATATATATTTTGCATAACATAATTGTTTGGTTGTAAATTGAATGATAGTACATTAATTGAACATTTGGGTGACACTGCAGGGGAACATTAATAATAATAATAATAATTTCAATTTCCTTTATTATAGTGCTGTAATAATAATTAGTAATACTAATAATTTGTAAGTTGCTCTTACAGCTGGTATTGTTTTTATCTTAGATTAATGACTATACACATTCTAGGTTTATACCTATCTGTTAGTGTGGACATACAATTATGTTCCGAGCTCTTACTGTGACCTTGAATTTACCGCAGGTTTTATTTGCGCAGATTCAAGATGATGACGCATTACCTATACGTGAGTGCCCACAAAATATACTTACTGCTACTAGATTGCGTCTAATATGTAAAACCTACGAAAACTACATGTAATGCAACCTGAAACACATTGGCTTCATGACCCTCTACTAGGGATGTTGATTGCGTCCAGGGATGGAGTAGTGGATAAACATGCGTGTTCTTGGAACAATAATTAATTATTTGCAGGTACCATGTGCCAAAAAAGGTCGCAGTCACAGAAAAATATTTCTACTCTAGTACCAATTGAAGGGGCACTGGACGAGAAGTTATAAATAAACACCGATTTCATGTCTAAAATTACGTCATTTACATTTAAAAAAAAAATGTTGTTCACGTAAGACGCAAGGGCTGTCACCAGATATATTCTCAGTCTATTGTTTGTAGCACCACGTGCAATAAATCGCTATTACGGATGATTGGCAGTGGATTCATGCTGCTCGGGAATCCTTGACAAACAACCACATTGCATCGAGAATGCAACAATAAGAAAGATTACTGTCCAATTTTCATTGAAAGAGCCTTTTAGATAATTCTAACTTTTATTTTGCAGCCAACATTGATAGCATTTTACCATTTTATTATTGTTATTTCATGGTATTCATATCAATAGTGACAGTTGAAGATTACAGGACATTTGACGTATGAATACATGAAAATAGATATAGATTTTCAGAAAAGCCCTTCCTTTTAAAACATGACTGTTATTAGAGTGGCTCTGCATATATATATAAATAATTTATTATTTGTCTTCTATGAATCCCCAAATCTAGTCTTCACGTTGTGCAAAACAAATGGTAGGTGAAAGATAGTAGTATACAATAAATATCGCCACATTAATGTCTAATAACCTCATTGGAGTTAAAGTTGTATTTTGAACATCTTTCTACTGAATGGTTTGGTATAAGGTCTATTTGGAAAGGGTTATGTAATCCTATCTAGATGGAGTATTGTAATTAGTTAGTAAAAATATCTAAACTTACAATGGAATAGCAGCAGGGCTGTATTTAAAGATAGTTTCACCCTACAGAAAACACATAAATTAGGAAGGTAATAAATACAGATTGAACCAGGCGTCGTTTTGTAATGAAGTTTATGTATTTATTTTATAAATGAAACCATTTTACCAGGTTTAAAAATTACTGTATCAAAATTTAAACATGATTGTTTGTTTAGTGTCCATCACAGGCTTTAAAGTCCCACGCGTCAACTGCACAAGCTGCCTCTACAATATTCTGTTCTGAGCCTACTCCTTAAAATCTCTCACAACGACCAGTTCCTTTAGGTCTCTGGTCACATCGCCACTTGGTCTCGTTCTGGTTCACCACAGAGGTATTTGTGTGCCAGGTATGCCATCCATGACAGCTCTCGGATTTCTTCCGGTTGCATTCTGGCTACATGCAACATTCATCGAAACTTGTTTGTTCTATATTTAAAAAAAATTATATCTGGTTGCTTCATCAACTCATATTATTTACTGGTTAGTTATCCTTCAATATCTGTCTTCCTCTCTTATGATATTCCTTTCAAAGGCCCTCAGTTTATCTTTATCGCTCTTTGGTCGTGCTCCATGTCTCCAAGCCTTACAAATTTACCAGTCAGGTCATTATCTTTGCTCTCGTTGAAATACTTCTGGAGATAAACAAATTATTTAAACTTTAGTAGTTCCTGGATCAAGCCATTAATATTTCGTTCAGCTCCTTCTTGGTGTTATTACAGTCACTGAACCAGCATCAGAGATATTTGAATTTCCCCACCCGTGATTATTCTTAATTAAAAACTATTTTAATGATCTCAATTTCGCTGTTGTCAAGAGAAGAATTCAGATCACAGATCACAGAACTTGGATGCGATTCAAACATTATCTTGTATCTAAAAGTGCAATTAGTCGGTCGTGAGACGGACTATTAATATTTCAACTTAATATAAAGGATAAACACCCAACATACCATTAACTAAGAAATGCGCACTAAAAAAAAGTAGACAACTTAGTAAACAGAATTAGTACTTAGTGCATTTGACATGAAGCCCAGATTACTGACATGCCAAGGATGAATGAGGCTTCCCTCAGGATTGGCTACTTAAGAATTTTTGATACTCACAATCTCATTTCAAATGCCCGAAAGTATCATGCAGTTTTATTTCCTTAAAAAAAAAAGAATATCCGACAGTCCAAAATCTGCTATATATAAGCCTACTTTCTTGAAGAGACACGCTGAACCATGTTTACCACTGTCAATTTTAATAGACTGTGTCAATTTTGACTCCTATAAGATAAATATCGAAACCTTGGGTCAATGTTAGCGACTCTACATATATTTAACGTATGCTCTAATACGGTTTTCCTACATACTACCCAAATTTTATAGGAAGGGTCTTATCCAACATAAAAATGATAAGATCTGCTCTCACGTATTCAAACTTCAGCTCATGTGATTTGCAGCTCTAACTTTTGATCAGGTATCAGTTCTGGGACTATAATGATTATGAAAATATTGTTTACGTTTGAAGATATATCCCGAGAAATTATATTTCATGGAAACGGCACACTGAGTGTAAGTAAATCTGTATGGAAAGAACCTACAACCATGAAACAAAATGAATAAAGTAATGTTATTTTTAGAAAGACCTTTTAGAAAAAACACTTTTTTTACAGCCAAAATTGAAACAAATGTTTGCTATAGTAGTTAGTATCATTGTTATTTAATAAGTATTGTTATTATTTATCAAAAGTAAAGGCTCCAGATCACATGACTTGACGTTGGAATGCTCTAGATGCCAGATAAGGCTCTTCCTATGAAAAGGGACTAAACTTTAATGTATCACTCTTCATCCCTTCATAGAGCAAATACATTTCTTGATACTAAAAATATTTCATCAGACATAAAACACAGTTTCTAGCCTTTCCTTAAATTACAACTAACAGTTTTTTTAGGAGATTACTAAGTTGATACCCACACCAGTTGATAAAGGCGTCTCTCTGGGCTTGCCTGATTTTCCAGTGATAGAGAGATTAGGATCCCAACCCCAGATGGGTGACCTGAGATGGGATTTCATAATAGGTTTCAAAATCCCTTTCTCTACCAAAGTATTGGTATCCTTCCTCGAAATTCTCCCTCCCTTATCATAACAAATTAGTAAGAATAGGTGGATTATACCAGATGTTTAGGAGGACGCTTAGTATGGACTAAGCTGATCCCGAATTTCAGAATGGCGTAGAGTTCTTCCTGAAGCGCCAAGAAATTATACCATATACTTCAAGTTGAAATCCAAAGATAAATCTTCAGACTGTAGTAACGATAATAACACGACACAGCTCCTTTGAAGATATAGACATGCTTGTCATTCATGGAGCGATATCTAATGTTCACAGAACTACTAGGCCTAGTTTAGAAAGTGGAATTAAATAATACTATTATTTTGAAAATAGAGAACAATATAAACCCTTGTGCACTTAAAAACTGTCGACCACAGTTTCCAAATGAATACACAATAGCAAAATTACTACAATGATGCTGATAATTATTTCCTTTATTCAGTTCTTTACACTCATCCAGGAAAAATGCATATTCGTACCTATGGAATGAGGAATGCTGGGATTCAAACCTACCCATTGTCGTCAAACCAAATCAGATTACCCACTTCAGTGGCCGCATATTCTAAGGTGTCACTCTCGTAATAGACTGGACTGCTGATTACAGGGAGATTGGGGTTCGAATCTCATTCAGGTGTATTGAGGGTAGTTTTTCCACAATGTTTTTCCACTCTCCCTCCACACAAGTTTTGGTAGACTTCCTCTAAATTCAACCTATCTTTGTCCACGTACTCTCTTTCCCCAAATCCTACACCCTACCCGTGCGGGTAGAACATAATCTTAGAACAATAATATCCCCCTCTTGGGATTGAACCTGAGGTCATTCAAGTGACGATTGTGGTAGCTATAAGACGCACGTTCTACCCACTGTGCCACCGATGGAACCCCCCCCCCTTCCCCCGGACCAAGTGGTATCGTCACACATACCGTGAGTCGGCAGGACGGACGTGATGTCACACACACCCTCTCGGAGCATACATGGCAATTTTCTAATTGGGAAAAAAACGATTTACTAATGTCAAATCATCAGTGGTCTGTCGGGCAGAAGAAAGCGGTACCGTGCGGTTACATGTGGTCAGAAGACTGCGTGAATTGACCGCTTACCACGTATAGTCCAACCAACACTTACTGGATCTTTTTTTGGGGGGGAACGGGGGGCTGTTATAAAATTTACTAGAGCTGCTTTCTTGCATTTATACACGAGGTCATTCAGCCTTTAAAACATGTAGAGCTCTATCTGTAGGAAAAATCAATCTCAATCTCTCGCTCTCACACACACACATACACACACACATATATATATATATATATATATATATATCAGCTGTCGGTTGATGATTGATATTAACATCATATGGTGTTGAAACATTGTGTTCATGATTATTCTGTAATTGGCAGATGAAGATACATTTATATTTTGAATGGTTCAATTTGACTATTAACATATTCGGTGGTTGAATGAACCAAGGTTTCACTTTTGCAGTAGATTGGGCTGCCAATGACGAGGATGCCGGGGTTAAAATATTGGTTGTGAGTACTGTGAGTGTTTTTTTTTTTCAAAAATGGTTTTAACTTTACTTCTATGCTAATGCGGATACATTTCCTTTAAATTTAATCTTCATTGTCCCTAAGACATCAGCGTAATTAGCACATCTGAACACAACCTGAAAGAGCAGTAATACCTGAGTCTTGGTGCTAAGAAAAACATATTTAACAATTTAAAAAGGAAGACCAGTGCCATATTCAGAAACATAAACCGAGTGTTTAAAGAGTATATTTATTGAGTGAGAACCCAATAGCAAGAATAAGAATAGAATAGAACTCTATTAAGATATTAATGTGTACAGGAAAATTTATCAGAATAAGACCGATTTAGTGAAAGATTAGAATGGTAATCCGATGACAAATACGGGTGACGTTTTGAGTTTAGGAAATAATCACTTCAGGCATATTTTGAATGGTCATGAAGGATCCAAATTGGCTGAGGTTACATACATTAATAACCGCTGAAACATTTGTCCCAGAACTAAGTATTAGTGAAGTCAAATAAGCCATTAGGAAGTTATAGGAGCATAAATATCCAGGTAAAGATTCAATTCCCGCAGAGTTAATGAAGGAATGTGGTTAAATGTTAGCCATTAGAAAGTCAAATAAGCCATTAGGAGGTTATAGAAGTATAAATACCCAGGTAAAGATTCAATTCCCGCAAAGTTAATGAAGGAATGTGGTTAAATGTTAGCCATTAGAAAGTCAAATAAGCCATTAGGAAGTTATAGGAGCATAAATATCCTTGTAAAGATTCAATTCCCGCAGAGTTAAATGAAGGAATGTGGTTAAATGTTAGCCATTAGAAAGTCAAATAAGCCATTAGGAAGTTATAGGAGCATAAATACCCAGGTAAAGATTCAATTCCTGCAGAGTTAATGAAGGAATGTGGTTAAATGTTAGTCATTATAAATTCATAAACTGCTATGTTTCATAAGGAGCCACGAAGTATTGCAATAAGAATGGAAGGAAGATGCAACTTTTGAGTTCCTAATGCCAGTCAGTAAGTATTCTTCCATGTAAGTATAAAGTATGACTAGAATAAACCACTTTGTAGTTTCTATTTTAATGACCACTCTGGGTCCTCTCGCCCTGAATTCGAGGCATTATGATGCTAACGATTTGGACCACTCATCCACCTCTATGGGCACGTTAGTATTTTAATCAATATTTAAAATTTATTATAAAAACTTTTTTCAGATAAAAATAACTATTTTAAATCTATGGAAATATTTTAATTCAAATTGAATAAAAGTGCAATCTTAACGGAATGTGGCATATTATTATACTCAATGTACCCTTCATTTACCCTGAAAGGTAGCAAGACTATCTTTCTAGAGGCCGCTATGGCACAGTTTAGAAGATGTGGCCATATTATAAGCAGTTAAGGCTCAGAATAAACGAAATCTACAGGATATGTTATTATTATTACTACTACTACTACTACTACTATTATTATTATTATTATTATTATTATTATTATTAGCACCGTGTCTTACTACCCGTTTGGGTTATACGCACTTACGCTAATGTGTAATGGTAGGGTGATTGTGAGATGAGATGGAGGACCTACAGTTTAACGTGGGATCCGAACCACGGTGGAGTCCTGGCATTCCCCAAATTCACAAGATGTCTTGTCAGAGGTGAAGGAAGGGTTTGGTAATCAGATAAATCTGTGCCGGGGCCGAGGATTGAACCCCGGCCGCCAGCATGGAAGTCTGACACCTTACCCCTAGACCACCAGGTCACCCTACAGGATATGTTAAATTGACATTATTATTATTATTATTATTATTACTCTTTAGTTATTTGTTATTATGGCTATTATTTATTCTTTACATTATTAATTACTTTTTTTTTGTAATTATTCATCATTATATAACATTATTTAGCCATTTCGGTTTATCCTATTTTCTCATGTAAATATATGTATATGTAAGGTACTTGTGTACTTTCAGTGCTGGCCTGTTGTAGGTCTTACGACTGTTGGCCAGCACTATAATAAAGGAAATTTAAATAATAATAATTATTATTATTATTATTATGACAGGTCCATTACTTTTTTCAGTGAACTTAGACCACCAATGCACCAGTCCTCTACCTCCTTCTTGAGCTCCCAGAGTTTTCTTATTTTTCTTCAAGTAATTTAGTATTTTAATCCTCCTTAAACTCCTCTTTCCCTCAAATTTTCTTTCTATGACATCGCACGGAAGACGGTTCATCCTAAGGATGTGTCTGAATCTGTTTGCTTTTCACCAAAGAATCACATCCAAAATTGTTCTTTTTTCCCCCACTCTTCTTAGGACTTCTTCATTTGTCACCCTGTCTGTCCACTTGATCTTCACAAATCTTCTCCAACATCACATTTCAAAGGTCTACAAGTATTTCTGTTCCATCTTCCTAAGAGTCCAAGTTTCTGCTCCAAATGTTGCATTTCACCAGTTTCTTTCTCAGATCCTGGATATTTCTAAAATAATGTTTTGTAAACAAGTTAGTTTGTAGACAAACTTGCTGCCATGTTATTGTAGGAGTAGGGGTAGATTACCTGTATTACAAATAATAGTTGCCAAATAGGATATTAATGCATTTAGAGGTAGTATAGGCTGCTCCAGAAATATTTAATGTAGGAGTGTTGGGAACGCGAGTTAAGAGCAAGTTTTTTTTGTAGTTTTTCTAGATAAACATTTTTTGGCCAAAATAAATCAAATACTGCTCAAGTAAAAATATAGTTTAATTTTATTTACAGTAGCCCCATGGCTTCTTTGGTGCTAACTGACAGCTTTGAAAAGTTACTAAACCAAATTATGTATCCCTACGCCGAACCATATGATCTGTAAAAACATGTGTTTATAGGCTGTCACTTCTGACAGTCATAATTTAGGTATATACTTAAATGTTTACTGTCAGAAGTCAGCTGTGAGCTGTCAGTCAGCACCAAAGAAGCCGTGGGGTTACTGTACATAGAGATAGTAACAGTTATTGAATATGTCATGAACATAGTGGCATGTGAGAAACTTTTTATATGAAGATAAATAGTTGTCATTAAATTACAGGACACCATTGACAGATATTCAACTGTTGATGTATCTATGTAAATAAAATTAGACTCTACTCTATGTTTCTGTAGGAGAAATGTTTGATTTATTTTAAACAAAACGATGTTTCTATATAAAAACTGCAACAAATACTGCTCTTAACTCACGTTTCCTACATCCCCATCTCAATATCGTTTGGAATGGTGAACACTATAAATATATGCAGGAGTAGGCTAGGCTTCCCTGAAATGACTAAGGATGATTTGACTTTTAAAAATAATTATTTAAGGTATCTAGCATACACTTTCTGAACCAAATTATTATATTAGTATACAACGAATTATAATTATATAAACTAACTTCAATCTAGAACAGACCCGTCCATTTATTCGTCACTGTGAAAGAAAGAACCTAATTTCACAAATAAATGTTTTGGACATGAATGCAAATGAACCCGGAGCTTTATCTCGGTAGGCAGGCTACCGACTGAGATAAGGTGTCGGACTTGAAATTGTTTTAATTTTTAGTGGTTACTGGGATAGGCTAAGTGTTTATTAAGCCATTGATGAAATCATGACAATGAAATGATAAACATTCCTAGTAGGCACACTGGTAGACTAAGTTATCACACAAAATGTAATGTTGTGTAAAGTTTTTAGCATAATTAGTTTGTATATGAGTAGAATAGTCTGTCCTTCAAAATGTTAATATATTATGGCATGGATACAGTTGCCCCATGGCTTCTTTGGTGCTGACTGACAGCTTTA
Organism: Timema shepardi; assembly: GCA_902151425.1. NCBI lineage: Eukaryota > Metazoa > Arthropoda > Insecta > Phasmatodea > Timematidae > Timema > Timema shepardi. The sequence continues at coordinate 99,841 of CABFVX010000405.1, forward strand.
AAAAGTTACCAGACCAAATTACGTATCCTTACGCCAAACCAGATGATCTGTAAAAACATGTGTTAAGCATCTGTCACTGTTAACAGTCAAAATTTAGGTATATACCTATATGTTGACTGTCATAAGTCATCTGTGAGCTGTCAGTGAGCACCAAAGAAGCCATGGGGCTACTGTAGCATCGCTAGCAGTTAAATAAACATGCTATGAGATCCCTCCCTACAGAGTAAACTGACCTGTCAACGGATTCAGAAGAGAGGTGCACGGGGGGAGGGGGGGGGCTTCGTAGGGGAGGAGGGACGAGCTTTTCTATCTACCCTCTCGAAGAAATGTATAAGCAGGGTGATTCAAAAGTCTGCATACATAAGTAAAACTGATTTATTAATTGCAGTGTTGCAAAATGTGTTCAACGTATCCACCATCCTGGACAAGTCAATTCGGTTCGCCCATTCGCTTTGTGTTATTTGAGAACCAGAAATAAAACACATTACACTTTATTTACTATGCAAGGAGACTTTTGAATCATACTGTATATTAAATAATCAAAAAATAGTTTAAGTTGAAAAATGGAAACAAATAAATTTAATCAGGATGGAAAACTTCTCAATTTTTAGTTTAATTCTAAGGAGGATACCAACTATATTTGTTACATTATTTTTGTAGTTTTAATAATGATGTGTGAAACCTTTAATTTGTATACGACGCCTTTTATCCCCCTCCAACACATGACCGAGGTAAATGCCGGACCATCAAATATCTCATGTTATGACCTTTTACACTCCATTTTTCAAAGACGTAGCCTTTTATAAGATATTAACCTATTTTTTTGTGGTTAAAACTGATCAATTTACTATTTAATTAGTGTTTTTTTATGGTTATTGATTAGATATTTAAAGGGACAGCTGCAGATCACATGACTTGACGTATGAATAAGTGAAACTAAATCTAATAACTTTAAAAGCTGTCAGAGAAAAACCCTTCCCACGAAAATCAGTGTGTAGCTAATGCAGGATAATGTATTTATATCTACTACTAACCAAGTCATTGCCAATAAAACATATTCCTGTACCCGTGCAAACATAATTATGTTTACAGCCTCACATCGCTCAAGGCGTATCACAACAAACATAATAGTATAAGTTCCAGGTAATGAGGAGGGGAAAACCAATCTAAGCCTGGCCTTGGACGATTATTTAACAACACTGACGCCCAAACCTAGTGGCGTTTCCTGTAAACGTCAACACAATCCTTTTGGCTAGAGAACGGGTCATTTTCTGTCTGCGGGGCATTATTACTAAACCTATTCATGTAGTTTTAAATGTGGGATATTTACCAATTACGAAACAATATACACAACAAAAATATGTTTATCTTGTAACCAATAATGTGTATTAAAGTTGTAGTCACCACTTAGATATTATGTTATATTATTATTTTACCCATTTTGGTGTTCGAATGGTCTAACGTATCGGTTCCCAAATTGGGGTACGTAAAACTTATACCCGGTGGTACGCCATGAGCAGTCAAACATAAAAAAGAAAATTATTATTATTATTATTAGCACCGCGTCTTACTACCCGTTCGGGTTGTACGCACTTACGCTAATGTGTTATGGTAGGTTGATTGTGAGTTAAAATGGAGGACCTACAGTTTAACGTGGAATCCGAACCACGTTAAAGGCCTGGCATTCTTCACATTCACAAGATGTCTGGTCAGAGGTGAAGGAAGGGTTTGGTAATCAGATAAATCTGTGCCGGGACCGAGGATTAAACCCCGGACCCCCAGCACAGAAGTCCGACACCTTGCCCCTAGACCGCCACGTCACCCACAGTCTGTTGTATTATATTCCTGGGCACCATTAAAAATGTATCGATATTGTAAATATGCAACATTATCTCGGTAGTACTCCAAATTACAGAAATTGTTGGAGTGGTACGCCTGTCAAAATGTTTGGGAATCACTGGTTTAACGTATCACTCTCTTAATGGATATAACTGTATACGACTTAGAGATAGGGGCTCCAATCCCGGTTGGGTCTACCAAGGTTTTTTTTCCTAAATGTTTTTACACTATCCCTCCTAGTGAATGTGGGTACACTTAATCTAAATCAACCTTCCTACTCCCAAAAGCATTAGAGTAATTAAAACATACGCATACAGCCTCAATGGGTAGTAATACTCGGAACCAAATATAAATTATTAGTATTTTCCACCACGTATTACTACCCACTCAGATTAAACGCCTAAGTATTAATTATGCTCATGGATTAAGAATTGGTAAGGTTGAATTTAAAGAAAGTGAACCCGCATTTGCGTTGAGGGAGAGTGCAAAATCATTTATGAAAAACTACCCCCATTTCACCTGACCAAGGTTAAAATCTTGATCTCCACGTCCTCTGCGGTCTGGATCAACACTAAACTAGTGCGTTAGCCAACTACTATTACCATTGTATTATATATTTATATATATATGTTAAATAAAATATCAATTAATTAAAATCAATAATGAATTAAGTCAAACCCGTATCACTGGACACGTCAAGCCCGTATTGTATTCGAATACCGGCTGGATATTCTGAGATTATATTTTATATTATAAACTCCACTTTACTCGAGCCTACCTGATTAATGAAGTTAAATATGGAGCTTATTTTTGAGGGGGAGGGGGCGTGCTAGTTTATTAGGGCCAGTTTTATTAACAGACTGAGTACGCCTTAGGTGCAGCTCTACACTAAATACAAGACAACACCTACCTAAACCAGAATGGAATGTACCAGTTTATTATGCAAAACTGGCCCATTCCTTTCCGAGTTAGGTAAGTCATCCTGTATGTGTGTTTTTTAGTGCCACATTTGAGGCGGGCTCAATCTGACTATGAAACAGTTCCTTAAACCTTACATAGTAAGTTATCTTGATTTGTAACTATAATATATAACAGTCTATTTAAATGTTATTGGTAAATTTATAATATTTTACACCAAAAATTTCTTTTAAAATGCACTATAAAATAAGTATTTGTTTAAAAAAATTGAATCACACTGGTCCTAAGCTAGTTTTACAAGACAAGTCAAATTAAATGTTTGTATATGCTTTTATTTCATTACGCATGGACATTTGAAAAACCTTATAGAAAATACAAACACATTTTTGAGGTCAACATTAATGAATTTACTATATTATAAGTTTTATCTTGATCAAAAATGACAGTTTCAGATAATATCACCTGACAAATGAATACACAAAAGTAGTTGTTTCCCAATATGTCCATTTATAATAAAATTTGTGTGAAGGTATAATATTTTATATAGATTCGCTAGTCAATTTTTGTTTAAATAAATATTAACACTAGTACCATAATAAATGTAAGCCCTTCGATAGCGGCAGTGGTCTGTAGAAATTTAAAAACAAAATTATTCTCACTCACCACTGTTAAACGGAGATAATGAAGATACCCGTCGGATCCTCAGAAACATCACCCAAACAGTCACAAGTTCACACTATTAACCGTCAAAGTCGTTAGACCGTTCCTCGTACAATTAATAGCTCCCCCCTTAACATCGCAATAATCACCGACGGTCAGGACGTGGCGTCAACCAATCACTTTTGAGAGATCAAGAAGGGCACCAGGAGGGTCGGTTCCTCCAGAAAACAAAGAACCCGCGCGTACGTCTGCAATTAAAATGAGGTGATGGCTGTTAATGAGTGTGACGTCGCTGATAGCACATCCTCAGTCCGTCGCGGCGGCTGCATTGACAGTGAACCGCCTGCTCGACCAATTGGCCTTTCCGCTCTCTCTCTTTTTATTACTCTCTCTCTGTCTTTCTCTCTCGTCCTCAATCTCGCACGGGAATTGGCGATCCACTGGTTGGTTTCTTCCTGTGCGACGTCCTCGTGATGAATCAGTGGCTCGGAGCTCCAGCCTTTAAGGTGGGATGGAGGTAGACGCGAGTTAAGGTCAGTATTTTTTTACGTGTTTTTTTAAACAAAAAAACACTTAGGGAATAAAATTAATTAAATATTGTTTTGATAGATACATTTTAATTTAATTATTATTATTATTATTAGCACCACGTCTTACTACCCGTTGGGGTTATACGCACTTACGCTAATGTGTAATGGTAGGATGAATGTGAGATGAAATGGAGGACCTACAGTTTAAGTAGAATCCGAACCACGGTGGAGGCCTGGCATTCCTCACATTCACAAGATGTCTTGTCAGAGGTGAAGGAAGGGTTTGGAAATCAGATAAATTCGTGCCGGGACCGAGGATTGAACCCCGGCCGCCAGCATAGAAGTCTGACACCTTACCCCTAGATCGACAGGTCACCTTTAATTTAATTATTTACACATAGTTATGTTAACAGTTTTTTTTAATAACGCGTCTTACTACCCGTTTGGGTCGTACATTTCTGTACTGACTACACTAGTGGTTTTAGTGATTAGGAAGGTTACATTTAGCGTAAGTGTCCCAGCATTGGCGTGAAGGTAAAGTGGGAAGCAAATATGTAAAAATCGGCTTCAGTACACCCGACCGAGATTCGAACCTCGATCTCCCCGTCATCGGCAGTCTAATCTAATGCGAGTCCACGCAGTCATGGAAGCGGGAAGCGACTGCACTGCCGTTAACGGAGAGATACATATTTGAATCTTAGTCGGGTGGGGTGATAGTGTTTCTACTCTCCCCCCACGCAAATGTGTGTACACTTCCTATACCTTAAACTTTACTTATCCTTAACACAATAGCGTAGTTAGTAAATATACATACAGCCCGAACGGATAGTGAGATACAGTGACAAAATGACAACAACAAAATACAAATTCTTGAATATCTCATTAGCGTAGTGGCTTTGCTTCCCCTCCAAAGGAAGTTGTGCAACATATTTTTATCGTTCAATAAAATCCATCAAACCCGGATGGGATTGAGCCCACGAACATCGTGTCCTGAGTCGAGCCACTTACATTTTCATGGTTTAGTGATGCACATTAAAATTATTCAAGAACATTAATATAGCTTTGTGTAGAAAATGAAACATTTCATTTATTTTGTTCAATAACGTTTTTATTTTATGTTTTAAAAGTTACAGGTGACCTGGTGATCTAGGGGTAGGGTGTCAGACTTCTGTGCTGGCGGCCGGGGTTCAATCCTCGGTCCCGGCACAGATTTATCTGATTACCAAACCCTTCCTTCACCTCTGACAAGACATCTTGTGAATGTGGGGAATGCCAGGCCTCCACCGTGGTTCGGATTCCACGTTAAACTGTAGGTCCTCCATTTCATCTCACAATCACCCTACCATTACACATTAGCGTAAGAGCGTATAACCCGAACGGGTAGTAAGATGCGGTGCTAATAATAATAATAATAATTTAAAAGTTACAAAAATAATTACCTTTTAACTGGCACCCCCATCTTAAGATCGGAGAGCTTAAGGTGACTGCCTTGGTCATCATATGAAAAGTATCACACACTATCAGGCCACGCGGCTTAAAATACAATGGTGTGTGTCGTTTTATCGAACTACTTCTGTAGTCTGTCTAAGCTTACACTCACTTTCACCCTTCACCTACAACCACATTTTGTCATATCAATAAAAAAAAGGAGAAAGAAAACTACGAAATTTCTTATCGCAAGGTAAAGAGGAAAGCTCACCGCTAGTTCTCAAATATATCAAAAACTCGTGTTGTGAGCTTATCAAAAAATTATTGTAGGTTTTAGAAGAAGGCTACATCTAGTCTTTTTCCATCAAGGCTAGTCTCATAGCTTTGCAAACATACTTAAAAAGTCGTTAAAAATAAGCTAAGATCACATTTTAACCCTCTTTTTTTCAATTAATAAAACTCAAGACAATAGGGTTGTTAATGAAAAGCAGCCCCGTTGAAATCTTTCGATCCTATTTTGGTATGAACCCCTATATTTTATAATAATGCATCGTGAAATTAAATATTGCATTGGAGCAGAACTTCTGTGTGGCAATTTCTCTTTACCGAGGTGGAGCCCTTAATTTGATCCAGGTGATTGAATATGGGGGTTAAGAACCCGTCTCTCAGCTAATTAGCCACTAGATTAAAAACAATATCCTACTACAATCGATCCAGAAAGCATATCGAGACTTGTTTTTCTACGTCATACATTTGAACACAATAAGATTGGAAATGGTGACCTGGTGGTCTAGGGGTAAGGTGTCAGACTTCTGTGCTGGCGGCCGGGGTTCAATCCTTGGTGCCGGCACAGATTTATCTGATTACCAAACCCTTCCTTCACCTCTGACAAGACCTCTTGTGAATGTGGGGAATGGCAGGCCTCCACCGTGGTTCGGATTCCACGTTAAACTGTAGGTCCTCCATTTCATCTCAAAATAATAATAATAATAGAACAGCTTCCTTCTGAGGGGAAGCTTAGTTGTCGTCCCCATGCCGATTGTGGCATGTAACAGAACCCTGGAAGGTATACGTAAATATCGTTCCCGGTAGAATTGGTAGACCCTTTTGCACTCGCTCATAGAAATTCTCTTGTGCTGATACAATTAGTCGGTTCAAAAAGTGTATGTTAGATAGGTCGAATAAATTAAATTAAAAATAAACCAGTTTGAGAGTAATAAACTGAACACTGAATTTTATTCATTCAAAAGGCAGAAACTGCTGAAATATTCTTGTAGAATAGTTGTGGAGTATTTATAGATCATAGTCTAATTGGGGTGTCGAGTGACACCAGATGGTGTACTCAATGATGTTCAGTATATTGTAGAGTCGTCTGTTTAACTTCCATAAATTCTACGCATCCGACGTCAAAACTATGATTTGACAAATTCGCAGCACTAAAATAAGGATTTGTGCGATAGTAACAAACTATAAGGTGACCTGGCGGTCTAGGGGTAAGGTGTCAGACTTCTATGCTGGCGGCCGGGGTTCAATCCTCGGTCCCGGCCCATATTTATCTGATTACCAAACCCTTCCTTCACCTCGGACAAGACCTCTTGTGAATGTGGGGAATGCCAGGCCTCCACCGTGGTTCGGATTCCATGTTAAACTGTAGGTCCTCCATTTCATCTCACAATCACACCTATCATCACACATTAGCGTAAGTGCGTACAAACCGAACGGGTAGTAAGACGCGGTAATAATAAAAAGTTCAATTTTTTTTCCCACCAAAATAAAGGAAAAATTCTGGTCGGTACAGGAAAAAAAACTTCTGTGTTTTATGTATGGGCATATTTTACTCCCAAATTGTTGAAGTAGAATGAGGTAATAATTTGGAAGATTGAAATAGATGGTAAATTACTTAGCCTTTTGGTTGACTCTTTTAACACAGAATTGTTTGGTTCCAGGTTGCTCAAAACGAATCTCATTTAAAATAACAGATCAGAAATAAATGTAAAAAATAATAATCGGAAATATACAAGAAAGTATATATGCACAGTAAAATTGTTAAATGTGAATTATATGATTAATTTGTTAAATTATTTTGGGTTAAAATCACGGTTAGTGCCTTTTTATTTGTTGGCCTTTTCATCATTACAAAACGTTTGTAAACTGCTATCAATTAATTTGTATAGTTTTATATTTTCTACAAGCTTTCTTTAATGGACTAGTAGCTTATTTACTTATTATCATTATTGTTACTATTATTATTATTATTATTAGCACTACGTCTTACTACCTGTTCGGGTTATACGATAATGTGTAATGGTAGGATGGTTGTGAGATGAAATGGAGGACCAACAGTTTAACGTGGTATCCGAACCACGGTGGAGGCCTGGCATTCCCCACATTCACAAGTTGTGATTAATACACGTCTTGTCAGAGGTGAAGGAAGGGTTTGGTAATCTGATGAATCTGTGCCGGGACCGAGGATGAACCCAGAACCCACGGCATAAAAGTCTGACACCTTACCCCTAGATCACCATATCAACCACCACATTAAAAATATAATATTGACGACTCCGTAAGCAAAAAAACAAAAAAAAACACGAAACAGCTTGCCCATTGCTTAACATTGTTCAATTTATCAGTTATAAATAAATTATGTAACGCTAGCTCAATTATCCATTGTTGATAACAATCACTGTCTTTGATTTGAACAGTGCAGTAACTAATATTTTCCTTTCTGGTATTTATTCAATGAGTATAAACAGGTGACTAAAGAGTTGAAAGGCAAAAATTTATCATAAATTGACTTATTTTATCTCATGAATGATAACTATGGTGTATACATATGTATGCAATTTGTCTTTGGAGCTCTAAAAAACAAACCATAAATGTAAAACAACAAACGCCGTTGGACGCTTAGTATTATTATTATTATTATTGTTATTAGCACCGCATCTTACTACCCGTTCGGGTTATACGCACTTACGCTAATTTGTAATAGTAGGGTGATTGTGAGATGAAATGGAGGACCTACAGTTTAACGTGGAATCCGAACCACGGTTGAGGCCTGGCATTCCCCATATTCACCAGATGTCTTGTCAGAGGTGAGGGAAGGGTTTGGTAATCAGATAAATCTCTGACGAGACCAAGGATTGAACCCCGGCCGCCAGCATAGAAGTCTGACACCTTACCCCTAGACCACCAGGTCACCGACGCTTAGTAAAAAAGGTTCCCTTGATGAATCTATGTGATTATCTGTATAACCATTATTATATTAATGTTGGTTTACTAAAGAGCAAAAAGAGCAATTATCGGGTTTGTCAATAAGTTTTAAAGATTTTGATTAAATTTTGTATCTAGTTTAACATCATATCTCCGCAAACCTGCTAAATACAAAATGCCTTATCTTTGCTAAATTGTAGAGCTATTAAAAAAAGAAAAATTCTGGTTTTTAATACTTTTTTTTAAAAAAATAAACCATTTCCGAGATATGAAAAATATTTTTTTTAAATAGAGAACTAGAAAATGGGGAATTGAAAACTTACATAACTAATACATTCCAGGTGATCAGAAAAGTATTTAAATATAAAACTCAAAAATGGGTAACAAGTAAATAGAAGAAGCCTCTCTAAATTCACAAATATAGTAATAAGAATAAACTATTTTTGATGTAATAGAATTATACAAGTTTGTATAGAAAACTAAAAAAAACCCATTAAAATGTAAGTAGGTTGCCTCAAGACACGATGTTCGTGGGTTCAATCCCAACCGGGTTTGATGGATTTTTATTGAGCGATAAAAAAATCTGTTGCATAACTTCCTTCGGAGGGGAAGCAAAGCCGTTGGTCACATGTATATTGTGGCACGTAAAAGAAGCCTGGAAGGTATGTGAAAATACCTTTACTGGCAAAATTGGTGGGTCCTTTCGCTATAGTTCATAGAACTTATCGTGTGCTGATATAATCAATCGGTCCAGAAATTGTGCGTTAAATACCTCAAATAAATAAAATGAATATTTGTTTGTTGATATTCATTAATAATATTCCCAATCTTTATTATTATTATTATTATTATTATTAGCACCGCATCTTACTACCCGTTCGGGTTATACGCACTTACGCTAATGTGCTGTTCTATTAAAGGAAGGTTACAGTTAGATGAAAAGTACCCAGATCTGCGTGGAGGGAGAGTTGAAATCAATTTATTATAACCTCTTAAATACACCCGACGGGTACTCGAACACCAAATTACCTGCTATCACCAGTTGAGTCTAATTTGAAAGTAACGTCCTAGCCCAATTGGACACCAAGTGGGTTTAATATTATTAATGTGAATAAAAATTCAAACAGCGTATTAATTCAGAAAATAAATTTCACAGTTTGCAACTAAAACACTTTGTAGGTTGTCATTTTTATTTAAATTAAATATAATACATGTTTATGTTTTATAGATCAGTATGTACAGGACAACAAAACACAAATACGTTTAGTAAAAAAAAGAAGCTAGTAATGCGTAGTACAACAAAATATCTGATTTTCTGTATCTTATTTTCTTTTCGTATTTTTAGCTTGAAATCGAAATTCTAAAATATTTTTAACCTATAAATCAATCGATATGATAGCAGATGTGAAGGAAAATTCAAATAATATGATGAACTATACACAAAAATACAAATAAACGTGTAGAAAGGCCTTTTTCCCTACCATAAATCTATTATATAGTGAGATATTGGTAGGAAAAAGGACCTTTCAGAGAGTAATTCCTACCGTGAATGGAGTATACACACTTTATCTGTAAACACACAGAAATAAAATACTTCGTTTTCGATTTCTTTTGATACTTCTTTTACATGCGTTACTGTTTCCATCCTGTGACCTGGGTCAGTCTTTTACATGCGTTACTGTTTCCATTCTGTGACCTGGGTCAGTCTTTTACATCCATTACTGTTTCCATCCTGTGACCTGGGTCAGTCTTTTACATCCATTACTGTTTCCATCCTGTGACCTGGGTCAGTCTTTTACATCCATTACTGTTTCCATCCTGTGACCTGGGTCAGTCTTTTACATCCGTTACTGTTTCCATCCTGTGACCTGGGTCAGTCTTTTACATCCATTACTGTTTCCATCCTGTGACCTGGGTCAATCTTTTACATCCGTTACTGTTTCCATCCTGTGACCTGGGTCAGTCTTTTACATCCATTACTGTTTCCATCCTGTGACCCGGGTCAGTTTCTTACATCCATTATTCTTTCGATCCTGTGACCTGGGTCAGTCTTTTACATCCATTACTGTTTCCATCCTGTGACCTGGGTCAGTCTTTACATCCATTACTGTTTCCATCCTGTGACCTGGGTCAGTCTTTTACATCCATTACTGTTTCCATCCTGTGACCTGGGTCAGTCTATTTACATCTGTTACTGTTTCCATCCTGTGACCTGGGTCAGTCTTTTACATCCATTACTGTTTCCATCCTCTGACCTGGGTCGGTCTTTTACATCCATTACCGTTTCCATCCTCTGACCTGGGTCAGTCTTTTACATCCATTACCGTTTCCATCCTCTGACCTGGGTCAGTCTTTTACATCCGTTACTGTTTCCATCCTGTGACCTGGGTCAGTCTTTTACATCCATTACTGTTTCCATCCTGATGGCCTGGGTCAGTTTTTTATTCAAGCCATATATTTTCCACTATCTGCTTGCTAGGCATGTTGTAGTTTCATAGGCTTTATAATCTAACTTAAGACTTGGACAAACACAACATCCGGTCCTTGGTCGTTATTTCCCCATTGTGAAAGGGTAAAACCCATATCCCACCAATGATATATTTTTTATCCATGCTGGGAATCAAACCCGGAACCTTTAGTTCAGTTGACAGACACGCTACCAACTGAGCTAAGGTATCAGATCTTTTGATAGTACTACGCATGTATTACATTCCTGGCTATAGCGTTCGCTTTTTAGCTGATGCTGTCCTAGGTAAAGTCTCCTCGTAGGTCGTGGGTCTTATAGGTGCGCCTTAAAAGACCAAAACAAAAAAAAAGAATATTTTTTTGGAAACGGATGACCGTGAGAACGATATATTAAGATATTATTTACAAACAGAGAAATGATGGAAATTTTGGAGCGATAAAGTAAGATAGTTTGTTTGTCTGTTAAGTGAGGTATATATAAAGAACTGCTTTTACTAATATTTGTTTAGGACTAAGCTAAGTCTTACTGTTTTACAGTGGTTATAGGTTTCCCTTTTGTTTTCATTAAATATAAATGTTCTGTCTTCTAATAACAGATGAGTGCTATAGATTAGTTTCTTTTAGCACCACTTTTTATTACCCGTTCGGCCTATACGCTTCTAATTTCGCCAAGAGTTTTATGAATGAGTAAGGCTACATGTATACGAAGTGTACCCGCATTTGCTTTTAGGAAGAGTGGAAAACAATATTGGAAATAAAACCCATAGGATATCCTATCAAGATTAGAAACTCTATCTCCGTATCGTCACTAACATGGTCTATTGGGAGAGTGGTGCCTTAGACCATGCAGTCACCGAAGCAGGTCACTATAGTCTAAACTAGATATTATTTTATTAGGGTATTAAAAGTATTTTTTTAACCCTCTCAGGCTATACCCACACTTTTTTTTTTAACAATTTCAGTAAAAAAAAATTGTTTGCATTTTCTAAAAGGTCCTTCCTCTGACTATTAGACTGTACCAGTAGTGTTGAAATTTTGTTTCCTTAAAAAGGTAAAACTAAAAGGCATTTGAAAAATCTAATTTTTTTTCAATTAATAAAATATGTCGAACTCGATTGTCTTGGGGTGAAGTGCTCGCCTCAATATACGATGGTCGTGTGCTCAAACCCAGCCGGGGTTGAAATATTTTTCTAGAGCTATACAAATCAGTAGCACAACTTCCTTCGGAGGGGAAGTAACGTTGGTCCCAAGTCGATTGCGACTAGTAAAATAACACTGGAAAGTTATGCGAACATATCTTTCCCAGCAAAGATAGTAGGGCCCTTCAAGCTCGTTGATAGAAACTCAGTGTAGAAGAAAACGGGGAACTAGCACACTTTCTGGACTTCTTCATAATATGTTATTTCTACCAGATAGTGCGGGAAGCACTAACCACCCTTAAGACTAAGTGCATCACCAGCTCCTGATGGATAGAAATCACATCAAACAACCTCTGGTTTGTTGGCTTAATAATAGAAGAAAATACATTCCGACATGTATAATATGTATGTACGTGTGAATAGAACTCAACCCAAAGGTTGGGTGACCTGGCGGTTTAGGGGTAAGGTGTCAGACTTCTGTGCTGGTGGCCGGGGTTCAATCCTTGGTCCCGGCACAGATTTATCTGATTACCAAACCCATCCTTCACCTCTGACAAGACATCTTGTGAATGTGAGGAGTGACAGGCCTCCGGCGTGGTTCGGATCCCATGTTAAACTGTAGGTCCTCCATTTCATCTCACAGTCACCTTACCATTACACATTAGCGTAAGTGCGTATAATCCGAACGGGTATTAAGACGCAGTGCTAATAATAACCCAAAGGTTGGTTGGATCCTCAACAATCCAACGTCATCTGTAAAGCCTAGGAATCTCTGAAGAGAAATACTAAGGAAATAAGGAGTAAGAAGGGGTTCAAAACGTACAAAATTAACAGTAAAAACAATTTAAGAGGGTGGTGTATGACTTAAACTTGGCAGGAAGGTTGAGGGGCTACCACAAGAGAAAGCGTAATATTATTATTTTTTATTAGTTTCATCCTTTTTACTATTTTCTGTCTCTTATTCTATTTTACACTTTTAAACATTTTTTACTTAACTTTTTTTTAAATTGTTGTAATTATACGTTTTACTCTGTCCACTCTCTATACCCTTTTTGTACTTTTTACACTTTTTTACCCTTCATACCCTAAAATATTTTCCTAAGCTTAACCGGGTAGTTGAATATAAAAATATGTAAGATATCTAACAAAAGACAAAAAGGCAAAAAATTGTAAAAAAAAGGTAGGACGTAAATCTAATCACAAACGGCAATAAGACCAAAAGATCAAGAATTTCAAAATTATCAAAAATGGAACAGATTTTCTACAATGTCAAAAAGGGCAAAAGGGGCACAGTAAAGTAGAATTAATAAAAGGGGCAAAAAGGTTGAAAATTGTAAAAATAAAAAAAGTAAATCTAATAAAAATAAAAAGTATATAAAGATAAAGGGGTTAAAATAAATAAAAATAGGAAAAAATTAAAAAGTTGTCAAATGTTAAAAAACGTAATAAGAGTTAAAGTTAAAAAAATGATTAAAAGGGTAAAATGATCCAAAAACGTTAAATGGGTAGAAAGAGTAAAAAAGGCAAAATAAGCTAAAGGGAGTAAAAAGTACCAAAACTTAGAAAGGAAAAATATTGTATTATTTTAATTCTAAAAAAGAAAAGGATTAAAAAAGTGTAAAACGTGAAAAAGTGCAATATGGGTCTAATGAGTAAGAAGTGTAAACGAAGTAAAAAAGGTAAACTGGGTAAATGTAAGAAATCACCAAAATAATTTTAATTGTATTTTATTACAATCCTTTAAGAACTAATTATATATGCTGACACTTTTCGTTCATTTTTATTAGCATCAACATGTAAAAGTTCAAAGTATTGATAGAGAATTTATAATTTAATCTAAAAAAAAAAGAGAAAAGTCAGCTTATAAAAAATGTCAACTTTTAAACATGTTCATATTATATCTCTATTTTGTGTATTAATCAACCTACTTTTGTCTTTTGTATCACAATTTAAACCAAATAAGGTTTAATATTTAAACATAATTTAAGATTTGGTTACTATTACCTGGGGTTTATTTTATTTACTAAAAATAAAACTACTTTATATATTCCCCGTACGTATAATGGGAACACCAACTGATTCAATATAAAAGCATAAAAAATAGTAAAAAATTATTTTTGACGTGATAATATAACAAAAAATATTCGAAATTATAAATGGAAATTATGAAAAAGAAATAATTATGAAAACATGACCTGAAATAAAAAAATAAAATATAACTTATTTAAAAGTTGAACTTTAATACATATATACGTTCCTACCATAAAATAATTACTGACATCATTTATGTACACATGAGCATTGTCTGTGACGTAGAAAAAATAGACATGTCATTAAAATACGGACCATGCTAATTACACTAGGACAATACTCAATCTTGTTTATGTGCTGATAAACCTTTCCCTCTTCTTTTGACGAGTTTACACATTAGCTTGAATATTTGCTCTTTGAAAACATTGACTTATTTTTCAATTTTAACTTCTTCTTATTTCCTATTCTAGATGGACATTTGCTATCACGGGCTTTTTAATTTTTCGCTATCTTAGTGGTAGAGAAAATATTGTTATAGTAAAAAAAATTGAAATCGATATTTGATGAACCTCGACCTTTCATGAGCCCCCGTAGCCGAAAAAGTTGTTTTTGAATTTCTGTCTGTCTGTACCTCCAACTAGAGCCTAAATTATTTTACCAATCGAGCTAATACTTAGTATTTAGGGTTTTCATAGAGTTGCCTCGAGAGGTTTTTGGAATTGGATACCTAACCCTAAAATTAGGGGTATTTAACTGAAGGGCGAAAAGAGAAAAAGTTGATTTTCTCAAAATTACCTTTAACGATGTTGATTACATTTAATTTCAAAACATTTATAAATATTCTAAACAAAATGGCTACTCTCAATATGTCGGAAAAATAAATTTAAGGTCTTCGGTCAGATGCATAAACTCTCAATTTTTATCCCAACTCTGAAATTATTTTAGAAATGAAATTACTTATCATTACAAATATGTATATCTATTAATAATACAAGTATTTTATTCGAAACATATTTTTATAAAACCAGTAGCTTTCAAGCTATACGCAAATATATATAAACTTTTCGATTACTAAAGGTAAAAAAGTATCGCAACCGTAAAAAAAAATCTAGCCTGAAATGTTGATGGAGGTCGACGTCTCATGACCTCCTAAACCATAAAAAGTGGTTTTCGCAATGCCATCTGTCTGTCCGTCTGTCAGTCTATGTCTTGGAGTAGAGCCTACACTATTTTGTCGATTGGACTAAAACCTGGTATATAGGGTTTTCATAGGGTTTCCCCTAGGAATTTTAGGAATTGGATGTCCAACCCTAAACTTAAGAGTAGTTTTCTTAAGGGTGGAAAGAGAAAATCCAATTTGATCAAAATCGGTTTTAACGATTAACGAAAATTTGAAAGTAGCCATTTATAAATATTCTAAACAAAATGGCTACTCTCAAATTTTCGTCAAAATGACTTTAAGGGTTCTGGTCTGATGCGTAAATTCTAATTTTTAATTTTATCTCCATAAGTATTTGAAATATGAAACTACCTACATATGTATATATGTGGAACCATTTATAATACACATATTTTGCTTGAAATACATTTTTATAAAACAAACAGTTTTCAAGCTATACACAAATATATATATTTAACTTAACCAACACTTTATGGTAAAATATTACCACCGTCAAAAAAATCTAGCCCGAGATGTTGATGGATGTCAACGTTTCATGAGCCCCTGAACCTTAAAAAGGGGTATTTGATAATGCCGTCTGTCTGTATGTCTGTCTAACACTAAAATGAATAGCAGTTTATTAGAGGATGAAAAGAAATAAATTTAATTTTCTAAAAATTGGCCATAACGATTCTATCTCTCTCATTTTAGACTTAATAGTCAATAATATCTATTTTATTGGTCAACATTTATAAATGAGGAGTTTATTAGCAATTCAATAATCATAGGATGTGCATATCCTAGTAAAATGACGAAATTTTAACTGGAAGTCAAAATCTTAATACGAAATGTTGACCTTCGGAGACCCAATATCGATATTTTCATTGGTCCAAATATACAAATAAAGACGTTAATTAGATGAAATTTAAAACAATGAGTCAAAAAATGTTTTACGTTGTCTAGCAAAATTTTTTCTCGGGCTTGCTATTGTATTACGAGTATTGATTAAATATCTCCATTTCTAAACAATAGAGCAAGAAATTTCGTGCGGAGTTCCGTACCATTTATTTAATCCACATCCTGACAGGAAGATTTCTACAGGTAATTTCATTGAGTAAGTCAAATAACCTAAGCTGTAGATGATTTCTAAAAAAAATACGTTTACAAAAAAAAAACTACTTAAAGATAAAAAAAATAATTTTGGGACACTGTATGACTAATGATAAAATTATTTAAGAATTTATTGTTTTAGTTTCAACGTTATATCATTAAAACTCGCTGAGTAAAACCTAAATGCATTAACAGGGGAAATCCTATCTTGACCTGCCATGACGTCACAGGAAGGAAATGTCCTTAGTAAGATGATGAACAAAGAAATACAACCACCCTTGATTTTAGTGTCACCAGAAATCTAGCATATTACAAACTTGGAACCTTATATTTGTAGTTCGCGAAAAACATATTCACGAAAAACTTGTTTTTTACTTATTCTTGCTATCTGAATACCCGTTCGGGTTATACGCTTTAAGTACTATTTACTCTAATGGATTAGGAATTGGGAAGGTTTAATTAGAGGAAGTGAACCCGCATTCGCGTCGAGAGTGAGTTAAAAACCATTTAGGAAAAAACCACCCCCAGTTCACCCGACCGAGATTCGAACCTCGATCTCGCCGTCCTCAACAGTCGAGCTAAACACGACTAGCGCGTCAGCCAACTACGCCACCGAGGCGGGTAATGCGTGCTAGTTTGAGTAATGTGTAAGAGATGGGGAAAATATAATGTTGAGGAAATGTACCCAAATTTTCATGAAGGAAAAGTGAGAAAAAGTTTAGGATGAAAAAACCATCGGGACACCCACGTGGGATTCGAACCCCAATATACCAGCTATCATTAGTCCAGTCTATTGCGAAAATCTAGAACCTTAGCTCAGTCGGTAGCGTGTCTGTATACTGAGCTAAGTGTCCCGGGTTTGATTCTCGGCATGTCCGAAAAACTTATCGTTGTCGAAATGTAGGTTTACTCTTTCACAGTGATGAATTAACGGTCGGGGGACAGGATGTTGTGCTTGTCCTAGTCTTAAGTTAGATTATAAGGCATATGAAGCTACAAGAGCCCTAGCCAGCTGGTAGTGGAAAATATATGGCTTGAATAAAATACTGATCCAGGCCATAGGCTGGAAACGGTAATGAATTTAAGTAAATAAAGTATATTGCAAGAATGACACTATATTATTATTATCACCGTGTCTTACTACCCGTTCGGGTTATACGCACTTACACTAATGTGTAATGGTAGGGTGATTGTGAGATGAAATGGAGGACCTACAGTTTAACGTGGGATCTGAACCACGGTGGAGGCCTGGCATTCCCCACATTCACAAGATGTCTTGTCAGAGGTGAAGGAAGGGTTTGGTAATCAGATAAATCTTTGCCGGGACCGAGGATTGAACCCCGGCACAAGCACAGAAGTCTGACACCTTACCCCTAGACCGCCAGGTCACCAATAATGACACTATATAATATAGACCATTCAACAACAGATTTTGCTCAAGGAGTTCTTCAAGACAATTATTGGTAAGCAGACACCGTTCTCTGTGGTCAAATAGGCTAAGGCAGGGTTCTCCAAACTTTGTAGACAAATGCAGCTCTTGCCCCTGAAAAAAAAACACGATGGAAAATTTATATTTAAAAAAAACACGCTAATATGTACATTCAGTGAAAAAAATCTCTTATTTATAGCACCGTTTGTTGCTACCTGTTGAAGCTATGCGCATTGATACTATTTTCTTTAATGTGTTAGGGATGAAGAAGATTGAATTTAGATCAAGTTCATCGACATTTACTTAGAGGAAGAATGAAAAACCATTTAGGGAAAACCACCGGTATATCTGACCGGAATTGAACATAAAGCTTCCTGTCTTCGGCATTCTAGCCTATTGCAATTATAGTGCCTTAGACAATGTAGCCACCATAGCAGGTAATTAGAATAGTTAAATTTTACAGTTATAAAAGTATAAAACAAACGGAAGCATCATATGTTCTGGCTCCGCCTTTCTAAAATGTCCTTTATTCAAATTTGAAAAAATTGACAATCCTAATACTACTGATGCTGTGTGATATATTGTGAAAAACAAATAAAGATATTCTAAAACTTCGCAACGGAGCCTGATATAACTATAACGAGATTCAAGGTCTCCGAGGACCACAGTTTGAAAAACAATGGTCTAAGGCGATTGTGCGCATCCTTTTTGTGGGCGCGATCCCACTGGAGTAAAATTTTATTTAGATTACCCTATACCGCCACGTATATAGCCTAAAAAAAAAATCATATTCTACCTACTTACGTGGGGTTTTCTCCTACTACACCATACGTTTAAAGTGAGTTTTAAGAGCCCTGTAAATGTTTCTAAAGCTGTCAAATGGCAATAGCCGAAGTGATTTTATTGCACATAACATCTGCTTATAGGATTACAAAGGCTGCATCTTATCTAACAGAGGTTTTACGTATCCTCTTTTTCATTCATAAGAGAAAAAAAAATCAGTGACCTCTTGATATTTTGGGACCCCACATGGGGTCGCGATCCTAGGGTTGAAGTCCACTGGCTCTGAGGCGACATTCTCGCAATTGAGCGGACGGCTGATGACGGAGAGATCGGGAATGTATTTGAGTTATTTAACGTCCACCTGTTGAACCAAATTATTATATCGGTACACAAGAATTTCTAGTGGTGAGGACCCGCCTCGGTGGCGTAGTTGGCTAACGCGCTTGTCGTGTTGAGCTCGACTGCTGAGGACGGGGAGATCGAGGTTCGAATCTCGGTCGGGTGAACTGGGGGTGGTTTTTCCTAAATAGTTTTCCACTCTCCCTCCGCGTAAGTGCGGGTTCACTTACTCTAATTCAACCTTCCCAATTCCTAATCCATTAGCGTAATTAGTACTTAAAGCGTATAACCCGAACAGGTAGTAAGACGTGGTGCTAAATATTAATACTAATCTAGTGGTGAGGGCGAAAGAGTTTACCATGTTTTTCTGGAAAGGTATTTTCACATACCTTCTAGGGATCTTTTACATGTCACTATCGACAATGGACCAACGGCCCTACCTCCTCTCTGATGGAAAGTTGTGCTATTAATTTTTATCGCCCAAGAAAAATTCGTCGACCCCGGTAGGGTTTGAACCCACGAACATTGTGTGCTGAGGTAAGCACTTTACCCTAATACCACCGAGTATGACTATTGGGAACGTAATCTCGGTTGGCTTACCAATAAGTTTTTTTTAAATCTAAATTGTTTCCCACTCTTCCTTCTCGTAAATATGTATACATTTTCTATAGATTAATCCTTTTTCAGCACTACTCATTAGCGAAATGTATATATATATATATATGTACACACACACGTATAATTAAAACGGTGGGAAAATAAAATAAAATAATTCCTATACATTATTTTACCAATTGAGATGATCATTTAAGTAAAATGTAAGTAGCAATAATTAAGTACTGTATAGGCCTACCTAAAACGTGCTTCGGTGGCCACGTGGTCTAAAGCGCTACTCTCACAGTAGACTAGGCTACCGATGATAGGGAGATCGGGGTTCGAATCTTAAAATGGTTGTACTGAGGGTAATTCTTTCAAAACGGTTTTGCCACTCTTATCTCCACGCAAATGCGAGTACACTTCCTGTAATATAGCTTTCCAAATCCCTAAACTTATCGGTTAAAATAATACATGAGTGCCCAACCCAAACTGGTATTATGTTGCGATGCTTTGAAATAAATATACATGTATCTAAACACGTTATTCTGGTAAAAAGTTAAGACTTAAATATTTTCTTAATGATTAATATAATAATAACATTTTAGCACCACGTCTTACTACCCGTTCGGGTTATACGCTTTAAGTACTAATTACTATAATGGATTAGGAATTGGGAAGGTTTAACTAGAGGAAGTGAGCCCGCATTTGCGTGGAGGAGAGTGGAAAAACATTTAGGGAAAACCACCCTCAGTTCACCCGACCGAGATACGAACCTCGATCTCCCCGTCCTCAGCAGTCGAGCTCCAACACGACAAGCGCGTTAGCCAACTACGCCACCGAGGCGGGTTATTGTGTATAATTGATATTATGATTAATCTCGGCAGGATGTTAGCGTACTTGGTAATACATATTTGCATTACGTTCACTGTAATACGAGTAAAATAGGATGAGCTAATAACATGACATACTACATACACTACTACCGGTGTGAATCGATCATAAGAAAAAAAACCTCCTCTCACGTAGAGAAGATGACGCGCTCTCTTCTATGTAAACATAATATTTACCGTATCTCTATAAATATCGAGTGTTTGCACGAGGTACTACTGGCCATGATAACCAACTGAAATAAACGTGGCGCTAACTCCCGATAAGCCCCAAACACACTGACCACACTATAAAAGCCGAAGTATCCCACTGATCCAGTTTTACTGATACCGACTCCACGTCGCCAACATAACCGAGAAGCGGCTTCCCCCAAGTCGAGAAACTTTCAAGGACGAGAAAAGGCGATAACGACGGCACGTAGAAACTATCGGCGAAGTAGTTCGATGCGGCGCGTCAGGTCGAAATCCTGACAATAACTCCCCTCGCCCTCGCCCG
>CABFVX010000405.1:129140-143766 GCA_902151425.1 Timema shepardi
CACTGAACTGTTTGTATACCGTACTCGACATCTCTCGACCTGTTGATTAGGTATGTTCTGTGGGTTATTCCTGGTTATTCCACTGAACTGTTTGTATACCGTACTCGACATCTCTCGACCTGTTGATTAGGTATGTTCTGTGGGTTATTCCTGGTTATTCCACTGAACTGTTTGTATACCGTACTCGACATCTACCGACCTGTTGATTATGTATGTTATGTGGGTTATTCCTTGTTATTCCACTGAACTGTTTGTATACCGTACTCGACATCTCTCGACCTGTTGATTAGGTATGTTATGTGGGTTATTCCTGGTTATTCCACTGAACTGTTTGTATACCGTACTCGACATCTCTCGACCTGTTGATTAGGTATGTTCTGTGGGTTATTCCTGGTTATTCCACTGAACTGTTTGTATACCGTACTCGACATCTCTCGACCTGTTGATTAGGTATGTTCTGTGGGTTATTCCTGGTTATTCCACTGAACTGTTTGTATACCGTACTCGATATTTCTCGACCTGTTGATTAGGTATGTTCTTTGGGTTATTCCTGGTTATTCCACTGAACTGTTTGTATACCGTACGCTACATCTCTCGACCTGTTGATTAGGTATGTTCTTTGGGTTATTACTGGTTATTCCAAACATCTGTTTATTTGAAACAGTACGGCTTTCTACAACATGGAAACTGCAGGCTTGCATTCAGGCTGAAGGTGTTCATTATGAACACTTCCTATAATATTAGTTAGCTCCGCATAATTGTAGTACAAACATGGATATAACTCGGAAACAAGGTCAAATGGGGTGAATGTTTATATTAACTTTTTTATATTAATATATTAATTTTGTTAGCAACGCGTCTTACTAACCGTTCGGGTTGTACGCTCAAGTACTAATTAAGTTAATGTATTAGGAATTGGGAAGGTTAAATTTATAGGAAGTTAACCCATATTAGCGTGGAGAGTGAGTGAAAAACCTTTAGGAAATATCACCCCCAGTTCACTCCACCTCGATCTCCCCGCCCTCGGCAGTCTAGTCTAACATGAGAGTAGCGCGTTAACTAAATACGCCACCGAGGCATTTTTTTTCATTGTTCTTGTGTCTCATGTCCTCCGCTGAAGCGCTGAAGTGGCTTCCAAATGTTACATTAACTTACACCTTGTGCGTATATATATATACATTTAAAATATTATATTGTATTAATTTAAATTTTAACATAATATCCTTATCAAAAGTGCTAAATATTATTTGAAAACCCTGATCTGCAACAATAGTTTTATTTAATCGTAGATTATGTTCAAAATGTCAACCTTCGATTGAAATTTCAATTTTAACACTATCCAAACATTTTCTTAGATGTGCTAGCTTTCGTTTACTTACACTTGTGATTTATTATCAATTGAAAAAACCTTTCTATATTATTTAAGACTAACTAAACTAATTAAATCTCGACACACGTAAGTGCTTTATTCACTGTTGGTAACACATTTGGAAGCCTACTTCAGAAGGCAATCATTATCAGCATAGTGGTTCATACTTTTTTCAATAAAAAGGGGCGGGGAAAATGTAAAAAATTACATTACAAAAACATTTTTGGAAGCACTAGGGATCGAGCTCAGGACTTATAGATTTGTAGCCAGGAAAATTACCGCTAGACCACAGAGTCGGTCAATAATTAAATAAATAATTAAATATAAATGTACACATATAATAATATAAAGTATATGTGATAAAACATAAATAATAAAAATACAGTTCTATAAAATGTAATTTATGTGAATATTATAAAATAGTGTACATTGCTATGAGATAAAGAAATTCTCTTATCAAATATCGGTACAAGGGAAAATGTAAATATTTGTTGTTTCTGGGAACTAAGATATCGCAGAGATTTTCCGTTTATTTTATTTTGATTTTTCAAACACAGTGACAATTAATCCCAAAGAAAGTAAACACTTATATTCTAATTTATCTAGAATCAATAAAAGGGAAAAGCTCAGTTAAGATGATTTATGTTTTAGTAACGTTTTAGTAGTACTCTACAAATTATTGAAATGTTGATTTTGACTATGTATCCATAGTAAAAGTTATTTATTTATATTTGAATATTATTTTGGCATTTATACATTTTGTTAAAATTACTCTTTATGGTGGTGTAATTGGCTAACGCGCTTGTCATGATGAGCTCGACTGCTGAGGAAGGGGAGATCGATGTTCGAATCTCGGTTGGGTGAACTAGGGGGGGGGGGTTTCCTAAATGGTTTTCCACTCTCCCTCCACGCAAATGCGGGTTCACTTCCTCTATTTCAACCTTACCAATTCCTAATCCATTAGAGTAATTAGTAAAAGCGTATAACCCGAACGGGTAGTAAGACACGGTGCTAAATATTATTATTATTATTACTCTTTATGACTGATTGAATGTTGATGCGACTCAGTTTCATTTGCAATGGAAAATTATCTTTAATATTTTACCCACATTTAAACACTAATCTTACGATAAAATTTATTTTTGAAAAACCTCATTACCTTAATTCCTACCTTTTAGGGCAATGAACATTAAATAGAATGGCGTCAACAATACGGACCTAAAAAATACAAACATATTTTTTGAAGTCAACATTGAAAAGTCGTAACTAAATATATCCTAACTAATAAAGCTACTAATCTACTTTTGCTGTTGAATTGTCTTAAGGGAGTGGTTCTCTAACTTGTATGCTTCACGAACCCCCTGGAAATATTTTATGACTGGCGTCCCCCTTGTACATATTTAACACATTTTAGTATAGTAATGGGTATACAATAAAACATTTATATTTATTTAGGTCTATTTACAGTTTACTTTACACAACTACATATATTAATAAACACAAAAAAATTACATGATTAATTGAACAAATGTAAAAAAAAGGTCGATAATATCATACTGTGGCTACTCAGAGAGATGGGTGTGCTTGTTTATGTTTGTAAAGTTGATTAATGGCTGGTGTTAGCTTGCACTTTACCAATCAGTTGTGTTTATTATTATTATTAGCACCGCGTCTTACTTCCTGTTCGGGTTATACGCACTTACGCTAATTTATAATGGTAGGGTGATTGTGAGATGAAATGTAGGACCTACAGTTTAACGTGGGATCCGAACCACGGTGGAGGCCTGGCATTCCACACAATTAACAAGATGACTTGTCAGAGGTGAAGGAAGGGTTTGGTAATCAGATAAATCTGTGCCTGGACCGAGGATTGAACCCCGAACCCCCAGCACAGAATTCCGACACCTTACCCCCTAGACCACCAGGTCACCCTTCAGTTAGTAGCTGTGTTTCTAAATGTAAAATCTGGATACTACTTGCACAATAATACCACGGCTTCATCACGTACCCCCAAAATGTGTTCCACGTACCCTACTTTGAGAATCACTGTCCTAAGGCATCACTCTCGCAATATTTAGAACCAGCATTGATGGGGAGCTCCGGGTTCAAATTACAGACAGATTTACTAAAAGTATGTTTCCCCATATGGTTTAAGAGTCTCCCCCCACGCAAATTATGTTACACTTCTTCTAATTTTAATCTTCTAAATCTTTATAACATTAGAGTTTTTAGTATGTTTCTGTATAATATGAATGGATAGTAAGAATCGATTAAAACAAACATTATTGGCGTTAGTACTTGCCTAATTGTGGTAGCTGCAAATCATGCGGTTTTAATTGGCGCGTTTATTATCATAATTATTAATGTCTTAGTTTAAGGGTTAAAGACGAATAAAGTAGCTTAGAGGACCTTAACTTCTCAATCACCGGTTATTCACTCTTTTGCGCGTTTGACGGTTAAGGCCTTATTAACCCCAATGCAGGATTTAATAGCACTATTATTATTATTATTATCACCGCGTCTTACTACCCGTTCGGGTTGTACGCACTTACGCTAATGTGTGATGGTAGGGTGATTGTGAGATGAAATGGAGGACCTACAGCTTAACGTGGAATCCGAACCACGGTGGAGGCCTGGCATTCCCCACATTCACAAGATGTCTTGTCAGAGGTGAAGGAAGGGTTTGGTAATCAGATAAATCTGTGCCGGGACCGAGGATTGAACCCCAGCCGCCAGCATATAAGTCTGACACCTTACCCCTAGACCGCCAGGTCACCATTTAATAGCAGAAGAATGTATTCCCATTAACAGTTTTTTTGATCTGATCATACGTTACGAACCCATCTTTCACATAAATGAGTACGCAACTTTGGCCAGCTGGCCAGCTGCGAGTGAAATCATCCATTTGGCCACTATCAATGGAGGAGGGGGGGAGGAAGGGGACCACTGTCCATCTTACAAGCATGTCCACCCACCTATTTACCCCCACCCCCACCCCCCGTCTAATCATGCTCCGCTGATGTGATGAGACGTGATTTGGTTCCTGATGCCTACTCATCTACTAACGATTTTAAAAACATCGCCCTTCATATCTTGTATTGCCAATGAGCTGTACTATACACTTCCACAAATTTGGGCCAGGGAGTTGAATGGTCTGTTACAGC
The DNA here is from genome assembly GCA_902151425.1 of Timema shepardi. Classification (NCBI taxonomy): domain Eukaryota; kingdom Metazoa; phylum Arthropoda; class Insecta; order Phasmatodea; family Timematidae; genus Timema; species Timema shepardi. Next base: position 133,674 of record CABFVX010000405.1, read on the forward strand.
CGCACTAGAGATGAGGGACAGTTTTTCTGGAGATTTTCCATTACTCTTTTTTATTTTAGTTTCTTAAATTTGGGGTTTTAATACCAAAAGTTGAATATCAAAAGCTACCCACCTCAGTGTCGTAGTTAGCTAACGCGTTAGTCGTGTTGAAGCTAGACTGCTGAGAACGGGGAGCCCGAGGCTTAAATCTTGGTCGGGTGAACTATAAGTGTTTTTTCCTGAATGTTCACTCTCCCTACACGCAAATGCTGGTTCACTTCCTATAAATTCAACTTACTCAATTACTAATCGGTGACCTGGCGGTCTAGGGGTAAGATGTCAGACTTATATGCTGGCGGCCGGGGTTCAATCCTCGGTCCCGGCACAGATTTATCTGATTACCAAACCCTTCCTTCACCTCTGACAAGACATCTTGTGAATGTGGGGAATGCCAGGCCTCCACCGTGGTTCGGATTCCACGTTAAGCTGTAGGTCCTCCATTTCATCTCACAATCACCCTACCATTACACATTAGCTTAAGCACGTATAACCCGAACGGGTAGTAAGACGCGGTGTTAATAATAATAATAATAATTACTAATCCATTAGCATAATTAGTATTTAGACGTATAACCCGAACGGGTACTAAGATGCAGTGCTAAATAGAAAATAAATTAAAAGTTACCCCTACCAGGAGGTACTCGTCCTGATTTTTTTTTCATAATTGGTTTTCCACTTTCATCCAATGCAAATGCGTACAATATAAATTCTACGTAACGCATCCTTATTTCACTAGAGTAATTAAATACGTACAGCCCGGACTGGTAATCAAATGTGGGGCAAAAATATAAGCAAAATCGTATTTAAAAGAAATGGTATGGAGCTCCGCACGGTCTTTCTAGCTATATTGTTTAAAAATGGGGATATTTACCCAAAACTCGTAATATTTGTGAAACGAAATAATATACACTGGCAAACCCAATCATAAATTGCACTATACTTAGGTAAAACTCTTTTTTGAGTCCTCGTTATAAACTTTATAATTTTATTTTTAAAGAATTAATGTCCTCATTTATATGTTTGGACCGATAAAAAGATCAATGTTGGGTCCACAAGGGTCAACACTTCGTATTAAAATTTCAACTTCCTGTTAAATTTTTGACATTTTATTAGGTGTTGCAAATCATCATGCCATCGCATTGCTGTTAAATTCCTCATTTAAACATTTTAACCAATGGAAAATATAAATATTGACTATTAAGTCTAAAATAGAAATATATCATTCTTGTACAAATATTTATCCTAAAGGGTTTAAGGAAAAAATAGCATAAACTTTTTGAGAGACTTATATTTAATTAATATATGGCATTGGAGAATTATTGCTTTATAACTAAAGTAGTATATCTTTACAACTTAAGCTCACAAAATTGTATTAATATATATGACAATATCTCAGAAACTGTTGCTTTTATAAAAATTATATTTCCCATAAAAGTTTTTATGTTTAATAGTATAACAAATTTGCAATGAAAAGTTATTTACTATCTCAAATAGTTGCGGAGTTACGGAAGTTTCTGCCTCTGTAAAGTAACCTAAAAGTCATTTTCATCGGAAAAAGAAAATAGCCAGTATATTTATAATATTAATTAACGCCTAAACACGAGCTTTAATCAAAATCATTAGAGCTGATTTTGAGAAAATTGATTATTTCTCTTTTCGCCCTTTATTATTCTACTCTTAATTTTAAGTTAGAACAGACCCACAGACAGACGGCATTGCAAAGATCACTTTTTAGGGACTGGGCGGGGGGGAGGGGGAGGGGTTATAAGACGTCGATATGTATCAACTTTTCAGGTTATGTTTTTTTATGGTCACAATACCTTACCGTTTGTGTTCAAAAAGTTAAATATATATATTACGTATAGCTTGCAAGTTATTGGTTATAAAAAAATAGGCTTCAAATAAAATATTTGTATTATAAACAGACCTACATATTGGTAACGATAAGTAATTTCATCTCTCAAATAGTTTAGGAGATATTATATAAAAAAAGATAATTTACACATCAGACCGGAGCCCTTAAAGTGATTTTGCTGAAATAGGCCTATAGAGAGCAACCATTTTGTTTATAATATGTATATATTTTTAGAAATTAAATTTAATCAAAATCTTTAGAGCCGATTTTGAGAAAATCGACCTTTTCTCTTTTTGACCTTCAGTAAACTTCCCTTAATTTTAGGGTTAGATATCCAATTCCAAAAGGCCTCGGGGCAACCCTATGAGAACCTTATATACCAAGTTTTAACCTGATCGTTAAAATAGTTTAGGCTCTAATGGGGTTGCGGGTACCTGTCCTACATATTCTACCTACCTTATTCACCCTTGACCCACTATCGTAATATAAACACGTAGCCTATAGACTGGATAGACAGTAAGACTTAATGGAAGACCACTATATTTCATCATTTTTTGTAATGTAAGAATAAATCTTATTTTATCTATTCTATTATTTCACTAAACTACACATTCAAAAACAATAACAAATAGTAAGTAACCACATAATATACTCTTATTATAATAAATATGAATTCTTTTTAATGAAAATGTAGGTGACCTGGCGGTCTAGGGGTAAAATGTCAGATTTCTATGCTGGCAGCCGGGGTTCAATCCTCGGTCCCGGCATAGATGTATCTGATTACCAAACCCTTCCTTCACCTCTGACAAGACATCTTGTGAATGTGGGTAATGCCAGGCCTCCACCGTGGTTCGGATCCCACGTTAAACTGTAGGTCCTCCATTTCATCTCACAATCACTCTACCATTACACATTAGCGTAAGTGCGTATAACCCGAACGGGTAGTAAGACGTGGTGCTAATAATAATAATAATAATAATAATAATTTAATGAAAAGAACAAGGGGATGTATCTCACATATCCTTTGTTCTAGTTGAAATAGTCAATGGCGTATCTTATAATCATCACGTGTGCGTCAGGAATCCATGCCTATCTGTTCATCTTCTCAGCCTTTTCTAGATAATCTCCAGGGACGATCTATTCTCGGCCCACAACATAGATGATTACGTCTGTAAAGTGATAGAAACAACCTTTCTTCACATGCAAGAACTGCCTTGCTCATTAATGAAAGAGGGTTGTTAACTGAGGTGCCTCATGGGTAATACTGTCGTCGAGGATGTCATTTTTTTCAAGACTGATACACTACTGTAACACCCGCGTCGGGTTTCGTGTTGTATAACGTGCTAATCTCACCCGTAGACTAGATTGCTGATGACGGGTTAGATCGAGGTTCGAATCTCAGTCGTGTGTAATGAGGGTGGTTTTTATAATCTGGTTCTTTACTCTCCCTCCACGCAAATGTGGGTACACTTACTTGACATATAGCCTTCCTAATCCCTAAAAACTATTAGCTTAATAAGTACATAGGCGTTTGACCCTCACGGTTAGTAAGACACGGTGCTAAAAAAATTCTAATGCATCTAGGAAACTATCACAATTTACAAAATAGTACCCTTGTGCAATTAGGCATATACATATATATATATACAATTTTAAATACTATAATATTGACGATATAGTATTTATAGCCAAGTTACTATAAAATTTAAATAACCCTACCCCATTGACGATACTATTCTTAGAGCCAGGAAACTATGACATTTTAAAAACAATACCCAATGACAGATTTGGACTTAAGGGCGTAGGAGGGTTTAAAGAGGCTGCATCCTAGGCCCACCACTGATTTAAGGGTTCTTGAATCAGCCTGAATGGTATCATGAAACTTTAACACACCTTAAGCCCGCTTCAATGGCCAAATGGTCTAAGCCACAATACGTCACTATCGTGTTAGAATGGCCTGCTGATTACGGGGAAATCGGGGTTCGAATCCCAGTTGGGTCTACTGAAGGTAGTTTTTTTCTAAAGGTTTTCCCACTCTCCTTCCACACAAATGCGGTAAGATTACCTCTATTAATGCTTTCTTCCTCATTCCTACCCAATCAAAGTGATTATCATATATACGTACAACCGGAACAGATACTAAAAAGCGTCGTTAAAAAACCTTAGTCAGCTCACACTAACCATCCAAAGTCGTAAGCCGCTTAAAAAATTAAATAATTTAATATATGATTTTTATTTTTCCGTGAAAATATTTTTCTTAATAGTTTTTACGGTGTACTTTACAGCATTTAAGAGCATTGTTGGTACAGATGAAATATTGTCTTAACCTGACTGAAGCTTAATTAATCACATCCGCATGATCTTTGTGATAGTTTATTTTTTCTGAAAAAAATACCTACTGTACTAGCTGGGAATCGAACTCCAGGACACTTAGGTTGGTAGCCTGATGTGCTGACCATACCAAGGTGCCGGCAGTATTTTCACAAATGGTATAGAACTGAAGAAGTTACAGTTTAGATAAAAATATATACAAATTTTCGTGAAAAGGGAGAGGGAAGGGAGCCATTTAGAAGAAGAAGAAGAAGAAATCCGAGTGCACCCAGTCGAGATTTGAACTCTGACATCTTCGTAACCAGCAAATCAGATTAGACAAAACTTATACATCCTAGTCCGTGTCCCCAGTGGTACTTCATCTTTCTAAATACCTTTTTTCATAATAATAATAAAAGGTAGCTTAGACAGAAATTAACTTTTCAACACATCTTGTGAATGTGGGGAATGCCAGGCCTCCACCGTGGTTCGGATTCCACGTTAAACTGTAGGTCCTCCATTTCATCTCACAATCACCCTACCATTACACATTAGCGTAAGTGCGTATAACCCGAACGGGTAGTAAGACGTGGTGCTAATAATAATAATAATAATAATAATAATAATAATAATAACTTTTCAACACTTGTTTTTTTTTGTATTCACGTGAAATCATCAGAAATACATTATAGGCGTGTGCGAAGATATTTTTAAATGCGAAGTGATGTCAAAAAGAAACTTGAAGCATGTGAAGTAGAGTTAAAGATAAAGTTGCTGTAACTGGAGCTGAGCCGATCAGCCCTTTTGCCGAGTAGGCCGATGCTGATAACTTGTTGCTGATCTTGCCGATTACCGATGGGGATCGTTTTGTTTATTTTCTTTACGATGTTACAAAGAGAGTGTACAGGACAACAATCATACATTTTTTTAATATACACAGTTTTTTGTTCACTAAATTATTAGCAAAAATATTAATCAACGTAAAAAATAATCAAAATAGGAAATTTAAATATGCTGTGGCAACTATTTGAAATAGGAGTAGGGTTAGGTACAATGTAGGTAAGTTTTAAACCTCTTTGATATTAATCTAAAATGCTCAACTATGATTAGAGATTTAAGGCGGAAAATTTCCCGTGGCAAAATGTTTATATATTTTTTAAGGAGAATTTTCAAAATGGAAAATTTGCAATTATTATTTCCTTAGAATAATTTTAACTGATTAAATGGAACTAATGTAATTGAGATATAGCAATCCGAAATGACAACGTCTATTCTTAAGGTTAATTTCTCCCAAAGGCGTTAACATCAGAAACATCATTAAACGAGCTTCGGTGAGCACACGGCCTAACGCGCTACTCTCGCAATAAACTAGACTACCAATGACAGGGAGATCACTGTTCGATCCCGGTCAGGTGCATTAAGGGCGGTTTTTCCTAAATAGTTTTCCACTCTCGTGGGTTCAATTCCTCTAAATTCAACCTTCCTCATCCTTACCATATGAGCCTAATTCATACTTAGGCGTATAACCCTAACGGGTAATAACACGCGTTGCTAAAATAAACGTAGTAAAGAAACAAATGAATGGGAGCCTTGGTCGACCCGTTATTTTCATAAATCATACTTAAATTGTTTATCATCTATCCCCCTCCCTATCCTGTGTGCTTCCTATCTACCCCTCTCTCACCCCCATGGCCACTATCCCCTTCTTTTAACCAACCCACTCGTCTCTTAGCACAATATATTTTTAAGTATAATTAGGATTTAGGTGCCACATCTACAATTTAACCCCTCCACCACAAGCCGCCACTGCAGAAAATATTTCGGTTCAAAACTTCTCGGAAAATTTTCATCTGTAACTATTATCATAAATTGTTAATAATTTATAGTTATTATTTAAAAACTAGTACAAAGGTACTCAACGGCTAGGATTCTCTATATCTGTTTTCATATGTTTCATCAAGAGTAGCTATTATTATTATTATTATTATTATTATTATTATTATTGTTGTTATTATTATTTTATATAATACACTTTAACCTAACAATAGTAATGGATGATGAAAAAATATAGTAATAAGTGAAGGCCCGTTGACACAGGGATAGTGGACTAATGCAAGTTTACTAGTATTAGCTTACTAACATGCTAGTTGTGTTGACACACATTTTTTACTTGTATTAGTGTCGCTTCTAAAAACATGGCTGAAAATGAGGGGGTGCTAACTGGGCTCTCTATTGGAGCAATTTTTTTAAAATCACTGCGTCTCATTTCTCGTTTGGGTTATTTATACGCATGTACTAATTACGCTTATGTGTTTGGAACTAGGCAGGGTGAATTTATAATAATAATGGGTGGCTAGATAAATAACAATTTTTCAGTAAACGCAATTTATCATAATTAGTTGACCTATTAAAACAAATGTTTTATATAGACAACATAAAAATTTAGTGATTAGTATGTCTCTTATTTCTTAATTCTGTAATAGATTAAAATATATTTCAGTTGCTCCCAAATAATTATTAAATTATTTTGCTTGATTTGTTAACTTATTTAGCATACATGGTAAATAAAATTAGACTCAAAGTCATTAAATTCCGATACATTAAACAAAAATAGAAGTGTATGTTCTGAACATTACTAATCAAACCAAATAACAATTGGTTAAAGTGTAAATATGGATATTGAAAAGCGTGCCGGTGATTTCGAGTGAAAACCGCCGGCCATTCATACCTTACTTGCCGATAATACGAATATTATGCTGCCGGAACTAATTACGGTAATACAATGTTGTATTATATTTTCTGATTGTATGTAAAATAATTACACATGCCACGTTGTTTGGTAGTAAGTAATGGTTTGATAAAATTATTTATAACATTTGTTTACCGATATTAAATAACATCTCTCACAAGATACATTTGCAATATATTTGTAACATTTTATTTTGGACACTTCTTGAGAATATGTACGCCTGATATCACTTTAAAATATCCTCTAGTGCAATATCCCTCGCATTTTTATCTTTATAAATCCGGTGTTTAAAATTTCACAAAAACTCATTCTTTTCATAAAATTCCACAAATATGTGTCCCCCGCACGACCAATATTTTAGTTGCCATCATTTTGAATCATCTACTTGCATTAGTAAAGTTGGAAGGTGACCAACATTTTCACTGGCAGGTGGACATGTTTGTTAGTAGCTTGCTGTCTAATTACACGGTGTAACCTGTGCGCACGCAGCCAAATTAGTGTAATTGCGTTAGTCAACCGTGTCAACGGGCCTTTAATACTCATATAATATATAAAATAAATAATTAATGCGAAATATTATATCAGTAATCCAGTATTCATGAACCAGTCTTGATTTTTTTGTAGGCCTACTGATCTGCCTTAAATTCTACTGATCTGCCTTAAATTCACCCTTTCATTCTTTAACACTTTCTCTAATATGTTTGGGTGACCTGGCGGTCTAGGGGTAAGGTGTAAGACTTCTATGCTGGCGGCCGGGGTTCAATCCCAGGTCCCGGCACAGATTTATCTGATTACCAAACCCTTCCTTCACCTCTGACAAGACATCTTGTGAATGTGGGGAATGCCAGGCCTCCACCGTGGTTCGGATTCCACGTTAAACTGTAGGTCCTCCATTTCATCTCACAATCACCCTACCATTACACATTAGCGTAAGTGCGTATAATCCGAACGGGTAGTAAGACGCGGTGATAATAATAATAATCTAATATGTTTCTTACAAAGTGTTGACCTTGAAATCCACCCTGTAGCACTCTCTTACTTACAAGCTGCCAAGTATGAGTCGCCAAAGTCTGTTCTTTCAAACATGACCAGTAAACAATCCCAACTTCCTTTTATACTCCTCCCCATAAGACAATCACTTCCCTGTCTCCAAGTAAAAGTACGATGGACGATGTTGCTCGATACCAAACTTGAAACTGAAGAGTCATCGCTACCTGACTTACAGCTTACACTGATAGGAAGATCGGCGTAAATAATAGGCTTCAAAATGCCGATCATCGGCTTAACCATTTGTGCCAAAATCGGCCGGTGATCGGATTAATAATAATCGGCCTCGACACATCTCTAGTTGTATAATAAAACAACTTTTAATTATTAGTTTATCCATTTAATATGATAGTTTAGGGAACGCGAATTTAAGGAATTGATTTTGCAGTTTTTAGAGCAAAACGTTTTTTTTTTTGGCCAAACTAAATTAAATATTGCTCAAGTAGAAAAAATAAAGTTTTTATTTTTCACATGGTGCTATCAATAGTTCTTTGAGCATAACTGCATTAGATGATAAACTTTTTAAATGAAGAGAAAAAGTTGCCATTGCATTTTGGGACAACCTTGACAGGTATTCAAAAACTGTTGAGGTCATCATGTGAAGAGAATTTGAACTCTATGTTTCTAGTGATCTATTTTAACCTCCAAAAAATGATTTTGATATAAAATCAGACTAAATACTACCCTTAAGTCGTGTTACCACCACTTCTACCTTAATTCATATAGGCAGATATAAACGTTTAGAAAATAAAAAATAAAATAGCACTATTGATTTTTTTACGTTTATTTAACGTGCATTTTCTAAACCGACTGATTATATAGGCACACAAGAACTTCTACTAGCGAGCACGAAAGGACCCACACACTTTGCCAGAAAAAGTATGTTCAAATGCCTTCCAGGGTTCTTTTACACGCCACAATCGACACGGGACAAACGGCTTTACTTCCTCTCCAAAGGAGGTTGTACCCACGAATTTATAATCCCCGAAAAATATCCGTTGACCTCGGCTGGTTTTGAACCCATGAAAATCGGGTCCTGAGGGGAGCACCTTACCCCAAGACCATCAAGGTTGACAAGAACACTTTCATTTTCTATTGATATATCTGAATATATCTATGTATATATGCTATTTAATAAATACTGATAAGGGGCTATACATGTATTACGTAACGCACTTGAGGTGGGGGTGGGGGGGAGGGCATCCATCCTAGCGTTACGCTACGTGACGTGGGGAAAGGGATCTAGGCTAGTGTAAAGTAAATGAGTTTTAGTTTATAAAACAAATAATAAAAATAGTAAAAATATTTGGCTGAATTTATCAAATTAAATTCAATGAAATGGGTAGGCTACTAAAAAGTGTTTATTTCGATTTGTGATTAGTAGTTCATTTATTTTCAGGAGTAATAAACTGTTTTACCATTTAATTCCAAAGATACGATCAATCATTTAACACTGTAACGTCCTTTTATGTTGATGCTTATCAATGAAACTACGATAGACAGTTTGCAGATAGCATTTTACCGCTGTTTGTGGTTCAGTGCCCGAATACATAATAAATACAAATACAACAGTATGAATTTAAATTGCATCCTGTATTCAAAATGGTATTTATTTTAAACTTATAAGATCCGACGGTAAAATAACTAGTACACCAAAAAAACCCAGCCCATTCTAAAATTACATGAGTAAAATATGCTTTTTTATAGTTTTAACCGAAAGCATTACGTAATTTAAGGGGCAAAAAAAGGGGTTGATAAACGTCAAGGGGCGTGACATTGGGGAAGGGGTGTTAAAGAAGGCCTACAATTGCTTTATGTAATACATGTATGGCCCCTAAGTAGCTGTTCTATAGTTGATTATACGTAGAACTAAGTTATATAATATTTATTTAGATATTTCATATAGGTTCATAATAATATCAAAGTTTTCTTCTTTCCTCGAAATGTTTTGAATCTGCAAAGGCTAACGTGGATGTCGAATTCAAAGCTAAAGAAGATTTGATCTTTAACATCGACATTTCAAAGCTTCAAAAGTATTATACAACACTTTTAATAAAATGTTAGTCAGCTGCAAAAAAAAAAAAAAAAAAAAA
>CABFVX010000405.1:161156-189283 GCA_902151425.1 Timema shepardi
GGGGTAGAGAAGAACATTCAATTGGGAGAGGAGTGGGGATAGAGAATAACATTCAGTGGGGAGAGGAGTGGGGGTAGAGAAGAACATTCAGTGGGGAGAGGAGTGGGGTTAGAGAAGAACATTCAGTGGGGAGAGGAGTAGGGGTAGAGAATAACATTCAGTGGGGAGTGGGGGTAGAGAAGAACATTCAGTGGGGAGAGGAGTGGGGGTAGAGAATAACATTCAGTGGGGAGAGGAGTGGGGGTAGAGAAGAACATTCAGTGGGGAGAGGAGTGGGGTTAGAGAAGAACATTCAGTGGGGAGAGGAGTAGGGGTAGAGAATAACATTCAGTGGGGAGTGGGGGTAGAGAAGAACATTCAGTGGGGAGAGGAGTGGGGGTAGAGAATAACATTCAGTGGGGAGAGGAGTGGGGGTAGAGAAGAACATTCAGTGGGGAGAGGAGTGGGGTTAGAGAAGAACATTCAGTGGGGAGAGGAGTAGGGGTAGAGAATAACATTCAGTGGGGAGTGGGGGTAGAGAAGAACATTCAGTGGGGAGAGGAGTGGGGGTAGAGAATAACATTCAGTGGGGAGAGGAGTGGGGGTAGAGAAGAACATTCAGTGGGGAGAGGAGTGGGGGTAGAGAATAACATTCAGTGGGGAGAGGGGTAAGCCTACCAGTTTACAGGATAAAGAAAGAGTGAACAATATTAGCGACAATAGTTCCCAAACACTCTATAATTGAAGGGTTTATTCCAAAAACGATAGTTGTCAATTTTTGTTCAGAATGAGATGTATTTGTATACACGTTCTTTATAGTCTTTTCTACAGTTTGGAACAAACATTTCTCACGAATAGATTTTGTCATTTAAAAATGGTTAACGCTTAGATCATTGATTCTACAAAAACAACACTTGTCATGGAAAATTCCTATAAAAACCTCATTTGTCAATAACTAGTGTTGTTTTTGCAGAAATATTCTCCTTTTCTCATACAGTATCAAATACTTTTTATCAATTTGAATTGTGATATGATTTAATCAATTGATTTTAAAGTAAGCTGAGCCATTTTAAGTTAAATGTATATTTTTCAATAGCAAAAATAGATTACAAACCATCAAAATATGTGCTTTTTACTATAATACTCCTTAAAGAACAACACTTGTCTAATAAAAAATTCTTAGTCAATATTAAATGTATTGAACTGAAATGCAAACAAAAATATCACTTTTGGTAAGGCTCTTTAAAGAAAAAAAATCAGGTTAATTGACCGCACCCCACATGAAGGATCACACATGTTTGTGTTTCATGAAAAATTTGTAATTTTAACAAGTGTCATTTTTTGAATAAACCCTTCAATTTAATACAGATGATTGTTATTCAATTTTGCCAATATATTCTCAGAATTTAGTTTTTATGTTGTCAAACTACCCGAACTATAATGATTTTAATATGGTACGAAAGTTTACTGTTAAATATGGTGCGATCAGACATACGTTAGAGTCAGTGGAGTGTCGTGGAGTGCTGCAAAGGAAGCAGACCTCGTTAAAACTGTGCCTGCGATGTGTTCTCACACACTTGGGCCCTATTTGACCGATCATACATTTGCTCTGCATGCCTAACATGGGAATGTATTCCCCTCGATACCTGACAAATGGGTGTTCTACTGGGGGCTGTGAACAATTCACAATTACAGCAACTGATGCTGCTTACCCTGGCAACATTTCACGACAAGCCACTGGGTAGAGTATTTGTAAAAAAATTACCATGTTATATTGAAGTCACATTGAATCACTAACTCAATATATATATATATATATATATATATATATATATATANAAATGGGAATGGACATCTTGTTTATAATAATTACCAGTGTCCTGGGTAATTAATTTAATCAAAATCATTAAATTGAATTTATAGAAAAAAATCTTTCTCTTTTTGTCCTTAAATTTAGGGTTGGATATCTAATTACAAAAACCTCTCAGGGGAAACTTATGAAAACCCCAGATACCAAGTTTTAACCCAATTGGTAAAATAGGTTAAATTATTGCACGAGGTATAGACAGACAGACAGACAGACGGCACTGTGAAAACAACTTTATTTTTTTCAGAGGGTTCTGGAACGTCTACATTTATCAAAATGTCAAGTTCGATTTTTTTTTACGATCACAATACTTTCTCTCCTAGGTTTTGAGAAAAATTAAAAATATTATTATGGTAGGCTAGAGCGGCTCTACTAGTATCACACAAAATAAACGTGTGCATTAATTAGGTCCACTGAATTTTCCAAATAAGTTCAAATTATTACAACTAATTGCTCAGCTTATGCTCATTTGTGTCGGAGATTCAGCGTTTGTGCTGTTAAATTACCAGAATTATATATATATATATATAATTCTGGTAATTTAACAGCACAAACGCTGAATCTCCGACACAAATGAGCATAAGCTGAGCAATTAGTTGTAATAATTTGAACTTATTTGGAAAATTCAGTGGACCTAATTAATGCACACGTTTATTTTGTGTGATACTAGTAGAGCCGCTCTAGCCTACCATAATAATATTTTTAATTTTTCTCAAAACCTAGGAGAGAAAGTATTGTGATCGTAAAAAAAAATCGAACTTGACATTTTGATAAATGTAGACGTTCCAGAACCCTCTGAAAAAAATAAAGTTGTTTTCACAGTGCCGTCTGTCTGTCTGTCTGTCTATACCTCGTGCAATAATTTAACCTATTTTACCAATTGGGTTAAAACTTGGTATCTGGGGTTTTCATAAGTTTCCCCTGAGAGGTTTTTGTAATTAGATATCCAACCCTAAATTTAAGGACAAAAAGAGAAAGATTTTTTTCTATAAATTCAATTTAATGATTTTGATTAAATTAATTACCCAGGACACTGGTAATTATTATAAACAAGATGTCCATTCCCATTTTATCATTAAAATTAAACTGGGTGTATATTCACATTAAGGAAATTTTCCAATTTTCATCATTTCCCCGCAACTATTTGGGAAATGAAATAACTTATCACTGTAAAGTTGTAGTATTATTTAATATAAAAATATTTTACTTTAAATATATATTTAGACCAATAGTTTCTAAGCTATAAACACACATACACACTTTTTAATTCAGGCCTTTGAAAATGAATTTTATTCTTATGTTCTTTGGTGGACAAATAAATTTATTTTTTCTCAATTTTTTTGAAACAATTTTCCTAGTTCCAAAGACCATAAATGGAATAAGTAACAGTGTATATTCTTTCACTTATGATTTTTGGTGTATTTTTTCCACAACAATGTATATACCTATTTTTTGTTTCACTAATATCATGAGTTTTTAGTAAATGTCCATTTTAAGATAAAAGAGGTAGAAAGTATGTGACCTTAACATTTATTTTAAACTGAATTTCCTTAAGGGAACTCTTTGGTAAAAATGGAGTCTGAGGCTTCTTTACTGTGACATACCTCCAAACATTTAGTGTCTTATCTGATCCATATTTTTACGAGTGCTATCCACTGATTATTTTGCACAGTATATTAGCTTTCAGGTAATGTGTTTAAGGTTAAAGTCAATTATCAGAAGGTGAAAGAAGAAATGAGGTTTATGGGTTCACACCTTTGTTCAAAATGTCGGTGCTTATAGGGTTTATTTTCTGAAATAGCAAAACTAACCGACAAATTCTTCCTATCTCCTCCATCTTTTCTATCACACGAGTCTTGGAATAGACCTTCCCTTTGTATATTTCAAGATATAATTCAAAAATAGGTTACACATATATCTCCTGTATGGTGTATTGAATTGTAAAACATTTCTGCATGAATTAACATAACCTAAAACAACAAATCTTGCTTCACGTCAGGCATGAAACAGTGGACCAGCCAGTATACTCAATAACGACGTTACAAATGGTACATGTTGTGTACAGTAACGTATCATATCCTCCTGGTTAACAAGTGTTCAATCACCGATGGCTCATGTGCCATGTTGCATGCTTCATGTGTTCTGTTTCATCCGGTATAAAGACTAACTGTTGGTATGGGTGACCTGGCGGTCTAGGGGTAAGGTCAGACTTCTGTGCTGGCGGCCGGGGTTCAATCCTCGGTCCCGGCACAGATTTATCTAATTACCAAACCCTTCCTTCACCTCTGAATCCATTTCATCTCACAATCACCCTACCATTACACATTAGCGTAAGTGCGTATAACGGGTAGTAAGACGCGGTGCTAATAATAATAAATGTTGGTATGAGATTTATTCAACATACAATAAAAATTAGGGGTCGGCAACTATACAATTGTGATCGACCGGTTGATCTCACAGCATAACGTCGATCACGTAAGAAAACTATTTTATCATTAAAAGTACTTTCAAATAATTGGATGTGACCAAAACTATTTTGATCGGTCATAGTAGGTAATGTGTTTTTTGAAATTCGAATAGCTTATTATGAGAATATACGTTCCAGTGATTTTTTTTCTATAAAGGTGGGGAAAAAGGTATGTGAGCAAAGATTTAGTAGAAGGAAGATATAGACCAAAAAATCAAACGTGGAGTGAAGAAATGATGGTTGATTGTGAGACCTTTGATAAATCAACAGGATATTTCCAGATTAAACGGTTAAACTTTGACAGCTAACTCAAAATTAATTTTGGATATTTGTTCATTTTCATTTCTTTTTTCGCACAAACAGCATAAAACTCAATAAAATAAAATAGGTAAGTATTAAATAACATATTTTATTCAAGTATTTTGTTCAAATTGATGGACTTCGGCCCGGAAACAGACATTCCACTTATCAATGACAAAACGAGTGGCTGACTGACATTGTGTGACTTGTTTCTTATCACGCTTGCGTTATCTTTTTTCGTAATGATTGAAGTTAATTAACAGGCACTCTATACACTTTATGCTTAAGATCTCACTATAAAAAAAATCCAATTGCACTAAATCAGGTGAACACAAAGGCCAAGCCACAGGTCCAGCACGATCGATCCATCTTCCCGGAAAATTAATATTAATAGATTGCCGAGAACCTTTGCAGAAAAATGTGTTTTTATTTTGTTTTCTGCTGTTTACGCAAAAAGTAAGTGAAAACTTTCAAATCTCCAGAATAAATTTTGAGTTAGTTTTCTTAATTCACTACCACTTTCCAAAGTTTACCCGCTTAACCCAGGAACATTCTATATAAGTCGATCGCGGACCTAGAAGTTTGCTGACCCCTGATATGGATCCTCATATTTGGACACATGTTCATTCATAGCTACAACTCTACATCTGTCTTCACTAAACATAATATAATGTCCAAACATGATTATAAAGGTTAGAGAAACTATCGTTTCATTTTGAACGATGGAAATGTACTCTCGTTATGGATTGTTTCATATAAGGGAAGGTAAAGGAAATAGGGGTAGGTACAAATAAAGAACTGACACAATATCCCTTTTGCAACATAAAGAAGAAAACAGTTCACATTGTTGTCACAGGACGGAAAGTTTTAAGGCTTCCTATTGAAGAAAGTCGATCATGACTATTCACTTCCTTGACCTAATTTCATTATATTGTAACGACTCAGGATAGATTGTTAA
Organism: Timema shepardi; assembly: GCA_902151425.1. Classification (NCBI taxonomy): domain Eukaryota; kingdom Metazoa; phylum Arthropoda; class Insecta; order Phasmatodea; family Timematidae; genus Timema; species Timema shepardi. Next base: position 166,728 of record CABFVX010000405.1, read on the forward strand.
CCGCACAACGCAACTTCCTAAAAAAGAAACAGAAAAAAACACAAAAGGGGGAAAAATCATAAAAAATGATAGGACATTTAAAAAGTAGCAGATAGAAGGACAGATTAACATAGTAGAAAAAAAACATAGGAAACGAATTAATTGGAGGAACATTTCTTCTTAATTTATAGGTCTATATAGTATGCTTATCTTTCAGGGTTTTTACTATGGCACAGATCATTAATGGGTCTTTAGTCAAGGTAAGACTGCTAATTTTCAAGGTTAATGGAGTATATATCAAAGTTTATTTTATTAACACCACGTCTTACTACCGGTTCAGGCTATACACCTAGTAATTATCAGCGAAGCGGATCTGAATACGTTAAAATAGTTTATTATTATTATTATTATTATTATTATTATTAGCACCGCGTCTTACTACCCGTTCGGGTTATACGCACTTACGCTAAATCAGATAAATCTTTGCCGGGACCGAGGATTGAACCCCGGCCGCCAGCATAGAAGACTGACACCTTACCCCTAGACCGCCAGGTCACCTGATACGGAGTAATTAAATGTAGTAAATGTTTGTCGCAGGTGTTGAAACTAGACTGGTGGCCTTTGACAAGAGATTGCCTCATGTACGGTGTCACAGTGGTGGTGCTAATTCTCACCTTGAACGACGAGAGAGTCGAGTGGTACGAGGCTCTTATGCTAGTCTCCATGTATATCCTATACATATCAGGTAAACACATTTCTCACTAGGAACTACTCTCTGGAAGGTGCTTTATCGTACCAAAATACTAATGATTGGTAGGATTCCGTGGCAAAGTGGGCCTCCAGGTAGCCCTTAACAAAATTGGTGTAGGAATAAATGTTTGTAAAATACAAACATACATTTTATAGCCAAAATTGTTATAATTTGACTGTATTAGTACAATTTTATGGTATTACAATATATATTTAAAAAAAAGTGCAGATCACATGACCTGACGTATAAATATATGAAAATGTTTTGTGTAATGTCAAACCTTTTAAAATAATACTTCAAATAATAAGGTTAAACAAATATCAATTTATGACCCGGTAGTTTTTTTTTTGTCACCGAGTCTTACTACCCGTTAGGGTTATACGCTTACTTACTAATATGCTTACGAACTGATACGCTAAAGGTTTTAAAGAGGATGAAGGCTGTATTTATATGAAGTGTACTCAAATTCGCTTGAAAGGAGAGTGGAATCACCCTACTTACATTATTATTATTATTATTATTATTATTATTATTATTATTATTATTATTATTAGCACCACGTCTTACTACCCGTTCGGGTTATACGCACTTACGCTAATGTGGAGATATATATTATACATTTCATGTTATTACGAGTGCATTAGGTTAATTTTATAGTGCCTATAGTTCCATATTTTGTTGGCTTATGCCTATTGTACGAATATGTGCCTTAACGAACATATTTCAACTTTGGTCTTTCTATTTTTAATAAGGTATGGATTTTCTGCTGAAAGAGAGATTCCGGTTTCTTAGAAATTGTAGAGTCTTAGTTGTGGCATACTTGTTAGGAGCAGGTTTGAAAATCTACACGCCTTTAATAGCTTCCAGTGAGCCTAGATTGGGTGGATATATGATAAGTTCCTCATTAATAGCTGCTGTTAGAACCAAAACATCGAGGCATCACGTGTTTTTATCCTTACACCCAACAATAGGGTTTGCTTCTGTAATTCCGGAAAGCAATACTATTACTTCTCCTTCATTTCCCCTCCTTTATCCGCCACTATGCTCGTATTTATTCTGAAACTTAGCCCACAGAAGTGCTCACTTATTATTACTATTACTACTATTCAATCACCAACCTAGGAGGACTTGCTTCTAGAAACAAACGTCCGTGAGCTGCGACAATACTCTCCAGTTGATGTCAAAGACTGTATCGATGGCCCCGACGAGGTCGAACGATCTCAACATGGTTGAAGAATTATTATTATTATTAGCACCGCGTCTTACTACCCGTTCGGGTTATACGCACTTACGTTAATGTGTAATGGTAGGGTGATTGTGAGATGAAATGAAGGACCTACAGTTTAACGTGGAATCCGAACCACGGTGGAGGCCTGGCATTCCACACATTCACAAGATGTCTTGTCAAGGTGAAGGAAGGGTTTGGTAATCAGATAAATCTGTGCCGGGACCGAGGATTACACCCCGGCCGCCAGCATAGAAGTCTGACACCTTACCCCTAGACCACCAGGTCACCTGGTTGAAGAAGTAACGTTCTAGATTGTACTTAGACATTGGTCGTCTTTATTTGTAACTTTTGTAAGTTTGGACCGGACCAGTTTTCAAAATGATATTAAAATAAATATCACTGGCACTGGGCTTAGTCTCTTCTTTTTAAATTATTATAAACAGGGCAGTTTTATGTATAGTATTAGATAAGCAATCCTTGTGACAGACAACCAAATATCTCACATATATGTGACACGAACCATTTTCATGGGAAACTTTCTGCATTGGAAAATTTCCCTTTAATTTAATCCGGAAAATTTATCATATTTAAAATAAATTTTTATTTACAAAAATTCCAGTTACGTTTGCAATTGCTGTTTCTCAAGTTTAAAAAATGTCTAAGTGCTTTAGTATTATAAAAAAAATCAAATGAGTTCCAATAACCACTAACAGAGATTGCAGTTCTCTTTTCACCCTCACAATAATATCGACTATAGCGCTTAGTGGTTGAATGTGTCACTAACGTCGGGTTTTCTGTAGACCAGATAGGTTATTATTTATTAGTCGTTTCTTTAATATTATAATCCAAATATTTACGAATATACCCCCATACACCTGGTATTTAATGCTTTACCCTAAATATAAAGTTTTGAAAGTAAAATTGAACAATATGACATTTATACTTTACTTAATCAATTAAATACGCTGTTAATTGGGTTCTGGTTTGTCAATAGTTATTGAATTTGGTAAAATAAAACTTGATATAAAATTAGTGTTGAAGAGATTTGAATTAAAAGAATATTTTTTTAAAGAGCCTTATAAGTTTGCAAAGTGAATTGTCTGTATTTGGTTTGATTAAACTTTAAAATTAAATTATACACACAGCAAAAATAGTTTCTATTCTTAGTTTTAATTTGTTAGAATTTAAATTTTTACTAGCGGGAATATTTTCGTAGCGGTTAGAAAAAGCTGCCTCTGTTTCAATAATGGTTAAATTTCCTGACTATAGACCCATAGGTCCCTGGTTTGATCCCCAACACTTCCACGTTTTCTGTGAAGTAGTGTGATCTGGAATGGGGTCAACTCAGCCTCGTGAGAACAAATGAGGAGCTACTTGAATGAATAAGTAGCGGCTTCGGTCTAGAAAACTGAGAATAATGGGAGGAAATTTTGCTGTGCTGACCGCATATCATCCTCTACCAGAATAAATTGACACTATCTTCGTCAAACAGACAACTGCAGCTCTGGCGGTGTAGCTTGATTGTAGACTGACGCATTGGAATTTTGTTGTTAGAACATGTTTCCGTTCCCGGTTATGTAATATATTGTGCTGGTGTCCTCTCAAATATGAGGAATAGCTGTCTGATCAACCAATTCGGTGGCTCTATGGTCTAAGGTGTTATTCTAACAGTAAACTAGACCTCTGATGATGGGGAGATAGAGCTTCAAGTCTTGGTTGGGTGTAAGTAGGGTGAGGTGACCTGGTGGTCTAGGGGGTAAGGTGTCAGACTTCTATGCTGGCGGTCCGGGATTCAATCCTCGGTCACGGCACAGATTTATCTGATTACCAAACCTTTCCTTCACCTCTGACAAGACATCTTGTGAATGTGAGGAATGCCAGGCCTCCACCGTGGTTCGGATTCCACGTTAAACTGTAGGTCCTTCATTTCATCTCACAATCACCCTACCATTACACATTAACGTAAGTGCGTATAACCCGAACGGGTAGTAAGACGCGGTGCTAATAATAATAATAATTCTTCAACCATGTTGAGATCGTTCGACCTCGTCGGGGCCATCGATACAGTCTTTGACATCAACTGGAGAGTATTGTCGCAGCTCACGGACGTTTGTTTCTAGAAGCAAGTCCTCCTAGGTTGGTGATTGAATAGTAGTAATAGTAATAATAAGTGAGCACTTCTGTGGGCTAAGTTTCAGAATAAATACGAGCATAGTGGCGGATAAAGGAGGGGAAATGAAGGAGAAGTAATAGTATTGCTTTCCGGAATTACAGAAGCAAACCCTATTGTTGGGTGTAAGGATAAAAACACGTGATGCCTCGATGTTTTGGTTCTAACAGCCGCTATTAATGAGGAACTTATCATATATCCACCCAATCTAGGCTCACTGGAAGCTATTAAAGGCGTGTAGATTTTCAAACCTGCTCCTAACAAGTATGCCACAACTAAGACTCTACAATTTCTAAGAAACCGGAATCTCTCTTTCAGCAGAAAATCCATACCTTATTAAAAATAGAAAGACCAAAGTTGAAATATGTTCGTTAAGGCACATATTCGTACAATAGGCATAAGCCAACAAAATATGGAACTATAGGCACTATAAAATTAACCTAATGCACTCGTAATAACATGAAATGTATAATATATATCTCCACGGTCGAAGTTTTACAACCAATATAAATAAAAGGCAAATAGGCAAAATCCGGTCCCTGGTAAGTTCTCTTACAGCTTCAACCATTCAACCATTATGGAGTCAAACTAGCTCAGTTCATTCTATGGTGAAGTTAAAATCATCAAATAACATATTCAAAGGAGAATCCATACAGCAATTTCCTGGAAATTCGAAAAGTTAAAAATGTAGTTCATTTTGATAAACGTGGAATACAACGAACTTGTTGCCATATTCTCTTCCTTTCCAGGAATTATTTACAAAGAAATAACATGAACAAAACATGCCACTTGTAAACTGCATCTCATCTCGCACTGATGTTTGCAACAGTTTTGTTGCATAGGGTGTGAGTTCACATCTTGTGCAACAACATATTCCGCAACTTTATATTTTATGGGTCGCTAATAGGTTTCTTTGATTATCTCCTGTACCTCGCAAAGCAGAATCAAACTAAACGCTCCCAGCCGATAAGATGCTACTTCCTAGCGGGTCCTGATTAAAGCATGATTTACACGTTTGCCGAAAATGTAGAGAGAATTCTGGTGCAGCGATTCACAGGCTGGACGAAACGTATGTTGGCCGACGATGCTTTGCAACACAAACTATAAAGACTTGATTACTGGCATATGTTCTTTTCTAATGATTTACGGATATTTTAGCTTGATATCAATATGGATATTTTCAAAAAGTTTAATTGTATCATGAAACAGATTAAATCTAAATTAGAATGATACATTATCTTTCCATTTAACGAGTTATTTCAAACTCTTTCACAACATTATATTAAGCTGTCTGCTAGTATTTCGTTTTGAAGATAGATGTTCACTGATTGTGTCGTTTGGTTTGGAAATTTGATAATGTCACCCAAAGCTGATGTCACGCAGAAAATGAAAGCTGAAATTACTCTAAATCGCACCGAGCGGCGGACAACGCCGATGAACTATTGTGAATGATTAATAGAACTTGTAATGTGATTACATTTATGGTCTTGTTTTTAGGCAAACGTATGAATCCAAAATAAAACAACAGTTGAAGAATCAAAATTAATATGAGTGAAATCATGTCTGTTTTGGTATCTTTAACATAATGAATTGTACAGCAGGGAAAAGGGGAAATTTAAAGTTTAACTCAAAGGGAAACAGTGCTCCTATCTATTGGTAACTAGACACTCATGGCGTCTTTCTAATGCATTTCAGATTAGGGTTACAAGAGGTATTTGTGCTTTTTAAATTCATAAACTTTTTTTTTTGCTAAGCCCTTATAGGGTTTGAGATATAAAAACAATTGTCCTTGGGAGTATGTGTAATATGACTTCATATTCCATCTCCTGGGATAGGTCTAGTGTCTTGAAACATTGTTGGTGTATATGACGTAATATCTGCTCTGTTATAGCCATGTACTTCAACACCTGCATGAGTGACTGGGTGAAGGGGTGCTGTAGAGGGAGTCGCAGACACGTCTATCGGAAGATAGTGGTGACAGAAGAAACAAATCCTCTCCTCATGAAAACAGGTATGTGTTTAACGATCATACACAGTCCTCACTCTCTGTTTACCAGTCCCCAGAGAAATTGATTACGATTCCCTGGACCGCAAATTAACTAAACACAAATAGCACGAATGGTTTGAGAAATAATTTTTGTTAACGTTGACTTAAATTTATTTTATAGATAAGTATATATTTTTATGTCTTTAATAAAACATTGCCTGGCCGTAATATTAAGATTGGCTTATAATTTTATTCACTGATATAATTTTACATTCTTATAGCACAAAGTATCATTATCGGCTTCGTCCGATTAAGTCCGAACAATGTTCAAGATTGCCGGACGCTTTCCTACGCCGGTCTTATATACGATTTGCAAAACTCAGGGAACACGGGACAAAAGGGGAAAAAAAGGGAGGGGAACCAAAGAGTATCATACACCGGGAGGGAAATGCGAGTGACAAGACGAGCTTCTACTCATTTCTCGACGCAATTAGAATTTTCGGATACTTTTAAGGGACAGGCATTTCTTTTTTTCTCGAGTTCTTTGGAATTGCTTGAGCACATGGCGACCTCTAGCGGGCGTGGTTCGATTACCAGGCAGAACTGGTCAGCTGTCTGTGCAGTGGAATTGCGGTCGGTAGTGTTGTCGTATCTCTCGGTTCTGTGTACAATGCCTCCAGGATGGTGAAATGGGCTGAGTATTTGCTATCGTTGACTTGTTTTTTTTGCCAAATGCTACAGTGTACACGCATTTGCGTGGATGGGGAGTGGAAAAATATTTTGGAAAATCCCACTTAGTGCTCCCGACCGAGATTGGAACCTCGAGATCCCGATCATATGCAATTTGGTGTACTGCGATAGTAGTGCCTTAGACCACGTGGCCATAAAATGGGTAATTTTGTTAGTGATTTTTTAATTGAAAAATGAAGTAGTATGAGAACTCAAGGTGTTTTTATTTCATACTGATAAAATTTCATTTCAACAAATTAACTTTCCAGTATTATAATAGGTTTTGACAAATACTCGTGGCAGAGTACGGATTTGATGACACGTCTTATCAGATACTTTCGAAATACATAATGGGTTGAAACAAAGATATGCGTTTTATCCATTATTTTTTAATCAAGCCTTAAAGTAGCCTATGCTTTTAGGGTAATGCAAAAGAGTATAGAAAATTTGACACTAAACGGTTCAATGCAGCTGTTGGTATTGGCAGATTGTTTGGCTTTGTTGGGAAATAGTAAGGAAAGCGTGAAAATAAATTCAGAAATTGTACTAGAGGCTAGTAAGGAAATAGGTTCAGGAGTGGATGTTGAAAATAATAATTATATAATCACATATAGAAAACAGATCGAGAACGATAATATAGAGAATACTTTGAACAACATATCATTTTACATGATTAATGAGTTTAAATATTTATAAACTCTTTTAACTAGCAATAACGATAGAATTATAAAAGATAATACACTTGGGAAATGATCCATTACAATTCTGATGGCTCTGAGTAGCTGATGATCCAACACGTCCATTAAGGACTCTACCTATTAATGGAAGGATTTATAGCCCTGAGAATATGAAAACCAATATAGTTATATGGTAGACCATACCTGCACAACTGGCGGCCCACAAGCCACATTCGGCCCGCGGTGTATTAGAAAAGTTTCAAATAAATATAACGTCATCTAGGTGTTCCTTAAACATAATCACACTTAAATTGTCTATAATTTATTATATCAATTATTTGCTATAGGCCTACTGTAAATTGTATCAATTACTATAGCAATTTTAATGTGAGTTAATATATTATTTTCTGGTCTAGCAATTTATCTCAATCAAAACAAATTAATTTAGTTCAAAAGCAATGGATTTTATGTTTAAGAGTATTAATCAAAGAGAACATTATTGATACTGTATAGGCCAAATTTCCGAATGTGCGGCCAGCACACCGTCTAGGGATATAAAATGAGGGCTTTAGCTAACTTCAAGGTTGACAGCCCTGTGGTGGAACATTGGTGTGCTAAGATTAAAATAATCGGACTCTATGCCTGTGTCTATCTATTAATATTCGACATGTATTTGAATTATATTTGTATTTTGTTTTAGATAAAGACAGATATGACTCGGCTACAGACGTGGAGAAACACTCAGAAGAAACAAAAGAGACTAATAAAGACGATGAAGATGAAGGAGAAAGTAAGAAACCATACATGTTTAAAAGATTTTAGTACCGTAAATAAACAGTGAATTATTTTACCAAGCAAATTGAATAAATTAATAAGACAAATTTGTATGACTTATTTAATTAATAGTTTAGCTATCATAATATAATTCGTATCATTTAGTAAGTAGTACCATTTTTTTCATGACTATAGGTGAAAACGGGTTTGTCCTACTCCCCCATCAACCAAAGACCTTCCCCCTGCTCCCTCAGTGATTGAAAGATAACGATGCTTATGAACATGGACGTGCTCTATGGTTTAGAAGAAAGTCAAGCAATCATTCTACGTTTCAAAAAAATATCTAGCCCCTTCTTCTTGTTTTCTGTTTTCTGTCAGTAATGAGCTTGTGGGTGTGGCCGTCGGAGGAGAGCTTCGGCAAAAAGTGCTGGTGGATGTTCATCTGGCCCATCTCTTTCCTCCTGAAGATCACGATACCTGATTGTCGGTCAGAAAGATGGAAGAACTATTATCTTCTCACATTCACCATGTGCATTTTGTGGATAGGCAGCACTTCCTACACTGTTGCTTGGATGATCACTGTCATAGGTAGGAGTACTTCTTACATTGTCACTTGTATTATCAATGTCATAGGTAAGAGCACTTCCTACATTGTCACTTGAATCATCACTCTTATAGGTAAGAGCACTTCCTACATTGTCACTTGTACCATCACTGCCATACGTAGGAGTACTTCTTACATTATCACTTGTATTATCACTATTATAGTTAGGAGCACTTCTTATAATGTCACTTGTATCATCACTGCCATAGGTAGGAGCACTTCTTACATTATCACTTGTACCACCCCTGCCATAGGTAGGAGCACTTCTTACATTGTCACTTGTACCACCACTGTCATGGGTAGGAGTACTTCTTACATTGTCACTTGTACCACCACTGCCATAGGTAGGAGCACTTCTTACATTGTCACTTGTACCACCACTGCCATAGGTAGGAGTACTTCTTTCATTGTCACTTGTACCATCACTGCCATAGGTAGGAGTACTTCTTACATTGTCACTTGAATTATCACTATTATAGGTAGGAGCACTTCTTATAATGTCACTTGTATCATCATTGTCATAGATAGAAGCACTTCTTACATTGTCACTTGAATTATCACTATTATAGTTAGGAGCACTTCTTATAATGTCACTTGCATCATCACTGTCATAGATAGAAGCACTTCTTACATTGTCACTTGAATCATCACTATTATAGGTAGGAGCAATTCCTACTCCGCATCTTAGTACTTGTCTGTGTTATAGTCATACATTAATTACATTTATGGGAGAGGAATAAGGAAACAATTATTTGGGATGAACTGTATTCGCATTAGGGGGAAAGGTAGGGAGAACCATTTAGGATAAGAATCATTTTCAGTCTAACATTATAGAGTTATGTTATTACACGCAACCATTGATGCAGGTGTAAAGTAAGATAATATGTGAATCGTGTAGATATTTTATGCGTTAGAAAGTGCATGTTAAGTAATAGCAAACCTGAGTGTAAAATGAACAATATTTAGGTTAATATATATATATAAACTTTTTCTTTAATAAAGACTTTCTATGGACTAAAGATAATAAAAAAAATTCTCAAATGATTAAAATACAAAGAGGCGTAAATTTTAATTTTAAATAGAAGTTCTGGTGATGTGTCTAGGAAAGGAGGGTAGGGTGGCTGGAAATGAGTTGGGTGATTTTTCTGTAGATTCTTCTGGGGAGGAAGATGGGGCTGGAGAACCTTAGTAGGGGGTGATTTTTTTTGGAAATCTCAAGGGATACCTTCCTGCCAAAGATGGGCCCACATAGCCCCAATAGTTCTGGAGATGAGTCTGGTCGAGGAGGGGCATAGGGGTGACTTTTTAGACTTCTGAGAGAAATGGTTATAATTTTAACATTGGTTGCACATCTTCAGCTTAACACATTTCTGTTAAAGTCCTCAGTTTTCCGTTTAGAGCCATACAATAGGTCGATATTGTGTTTGACAAGAATGTACAGATTAGTATTAAAGATGTATCTCATAATTATTTTCAGGAGACACGTTGGGAATCCCGGACTCCGTGGTGGGCATCACCTTTCTGGCTGCGGGGACCAGTGTCCCTGAAGCTGTCTCCAGTGTCATAGTCACTAACCAAGGTGAGTTATCTAATCAAGGGGCGGAATAGACAGGGATTCCTGCCTTATAATTTCCTGATACATCATTGGCTAGCTGAATGATTTTAATCCGGTCCATTTGGCATAAAAGTGGTGGAAAATGTCTGCAAGAACAGTTTTGTCACTTTTGGGCAGTCAAAACTTTTACAGCAAACAATTATTGTGTTTAATTGTTTTTTTTCTCTCTCTTTCAAACGATTATTTATTACTGAACTGAGAACTTATTAAAGTAACCGTTCGCATGTTACCTTTTTGTGGAAGTGGTATAAATTTTTCCCTTAAATATGCTTTACTAACGAGAGTTTATGAAAGGCTGCGTTCACTTTATGAATAAAGATAGTAAACTGAACAAATTTAGATCGTATGATGACGTCATACAAAACGTATCTGGTTGTGTTCATACGCATGTGTTTATAAAATGAACATGTTTTATTATTATTATTATTATTATTATTATTATTATTATTATTATTATTATTATTAGCACCGCGTCTTACTACCCGTTCGGGTTATACGCACTTACACTAATGTGTAATGGTAGGGTGATTGTGAGATGAAATGAAGGACCTACAGTTTAACGTGGAATCCGAACCACGGTGGAGGCCTGGCATTCCCCACATTCACAAGATGTCTTGTCAGAGGGGAAGGAAGGGTTTGGTAATCAGATAAATCTATGCCGGGACCGAGGATTGAACCCTAGCCGCCAGCACAGAAGTCTGACACCTTACCCCTAGACCGCCAGGTCACCAACATGTTTTATTTCGAAACTAATATTTTGTATGAAACTTTCTATTAGTTATAAAAAAAAAGTGTTTATTTTACAATTTTGGTTGGCCAGTTATAAGAAGATACGAATCTGAATTTAGTACGTTTTAATTTATTATTTCATCCACTATTATGATATATATTGAGGTCACAACTGCGAAACAAAATGTATAAAAGTTTTGTTAATATCTTTTGCGCTTTCAATTTGTTATAAAAAGCCAGGTAGCGTGGAAATAAGAAAGAGAATACGTTCTAAAATAACCATTTGGAGCTATTGTAATAAAACTATATGGTTGCATAATATAGCAACGCTGAAAAAAGTTTTTCTGTTAAACACAATTTATTGATATATTTTAACTTTATAACACATTCAAATTAAATATAAGGAATAGTATTTTTTAAATATCAAATAAAGAACAAATAGTAAAAGCTAAATTCCATCATCATTAACATAAAAAAGGGAAATACACCAGAACCTATATATCATACTTACACATTCTCTAACATAAAAATTACCTCTTAAAGATAATTTTACATCTGTAACACATTGATAAACCTAAGTTATTGAGCATTGGAACAAATTGAAAAATAAAAAGGTCTCTTTTCAGTAGGTAAGTTGTCAACTATAGCCAACAAATCATTATTCTTCACTACCGTTATTTTGTTTGGTTTGTTTATGGTATTAAGCTGAGCATTTTGAATATCTGATATAGTTTTTTTTCTTTATTCATTGAACGTATTTGCTTCCAATCTTCTGATTCTTTTGAAAGTTTATTTCACTTGTACTACGCAGGTAAATTTGGCATCAATAAATAACCATTCTGTTTTGGTCATATTTAGTTTATCGGTACGGGAGCTATAATACTATCAGCATTTGCTTGGATATCTATTAAATGGTTTCTCTCCATATTCACAACAGTAAGTTTTGGTTCTCTTTGTTGGCACTATAACGTATTTTAGGTCAGAGGGAACAAATCCTTTCATAACACGTTTGCGTTTTTCTATAAAGGTAAATCCCCTCTCCTTCTGGAGTTAGCTGTGCCCACTTACTAAAATCTTGTGTTCAAGAATGATGAAACCCAGTTGAAACACGAAACAAACAAATATTATCATTCGTTTCTTGTTCTGTCCTGTACATTTATCAGTCCACACTGATAGATGGTTATTTTGTGTTATTCACATATTAACACTTTAAAAAGACCGGACGCGATTTCATTCCTTCCTCTGTTTCCAATCCCTTATGCCACATACACATGTATAAGTTTTGGTTATCAGTAATATTAATGTAAAAGTTGAAGCAGCTAACTTGTTGCCTATAAAAAATTTCCAAGTGCGTTATTGGGGGCACAAATAAAACTTGTCACATGTCCATTGAAATGCAGCTTGCTTTACCACTTTATAACTGGGAAGTTGCAGCATTGTTATTCATGAAATTTGTAATTTTTTCTGCCTTCCTATGATGGAGTTCAAGAGAACTTTTGCTCCCAGGTTCAAAGTTTCAGAGATCACATTGGAGCTTTTCACAGTTTTTGGCAAATATCATGTCATGACTGATGAATTGAGAATAGTTTGGGCAAATTTTCAGAAATATTTTACTGTAAAATTTATAGCTTACCGTATTGTTGGGAAATTTTTCATTGCAAGCACTTTAGAGCCTAATAATACTCAAATCTGGGATTATATAATATTTACTAGATTTTGCCCTAGGGAAATGACTCTCATCCCGTGGACATGTTTCTTTATTCTCAACACTTCTTCGTTTGCATACTTCGAAGTTATGAGTGCCTTCCTGTTGTCGATGTAGGTTGTTGCTCCAGATTTCTTCTTTCTCATTAGAACTTCTATTTGTTTCTTATTAATAGCAAAAATATTCATGAATGTGTTTTGGCACATTGAGCCACATCTTCTTTTCCATTATAAACATAGAATGATGCATTGACGTCGGTTCTGAGAAGAGTTATCATCAGGCCCCTGCTTTTGATTCAATGCCTTCTATTTTTTGGGGGATATAACAGACAATTCGCATGTGCACCTAGATTTTGTCATGATCCTCTGGCTGTATAAATGTGTAGTTTATAGATTTATTTTGGTCATTTAAAAAATTTATATTATATTTTGTTGGTTCGTGTCATCTTTAGATATTTTTGAATGTTTTAAAGGCATACATGTTGAATAAGAATATTTTGAAATAGGTCTACAATCGATATTTTATAAATGCATCAATACTCAACCATAAATGCTTCCAACACACATTTGTTGGAACGAAAAATAATGTAGGCCATGAACTATTTTATCATTCTTGCTTATCTGGTAGTAAAATACACATTCCTGGTGAGAGACTGCAAGTAGGCTGGAGAGGGTTGCGTTTGGAGGGGGTAGCTATTAGATCCATTCCATGCCAAACACCAAATGCATGGTTGCAGCTGATTTTTATTCTTCAGATCTTGTGTATTCATGGAATGGTATGAGTTAGGTGAAAATACAAAATATTTATTCTGTCCACTAATACATTCCAAAAATATGGAAGCTCAAAGATTGTCAGTGGCAACCAACTATTAAATAAATTTGATTATTTGGTATGGAATGACTCACTACTTCTGAAGCAGATATTTGTAAATCAATATTATATTTAGAAGATTGCAAGAGTTTATTTGTTGAAGATTATCATTGCATTTGCCCCCCATTATTTTGTAAATACCTTGTTTGGTTTAATCGTGTACTTTTATTATGATATTTTGTTTATACTTTATGGTCTTTTTTTTAAATTTGAAATAAATTTTAGTATTTTTATGTTATTTTAAAGGTATTTTTTAAACACTTTTAGGTCATAAAGATCTGGATACTGGTACCGTGTCGCCGCCTCTAAACATGTTTGATTGTTATTACTCCCATTAAATATGTTCTTTGTGTATGTCTATCTTGTATGCCAAAATCTTCCAAGATGTGTAGCCTTATAGTGTTGTCAAGATCTCCACATTTGAAGTTACAATTACATATTTTCTAAAAAAAATCAAAAAAAATCAATTCAGTTGACTTAAACCTGACTCAAAAATGAATAAAATTATATCAAACAAGCTATTTGATATAAGATAGACTATCTATTTATGTTTAACACAGTCATTTATAAATGTAGACCTAAATACAATAAGGTTAGGTATTAAATCACATAGTATTTACCTCAGAAGAAGGTGGTACTTTTATAGGTACTTTTTTCATCTTGTATGTAAAGTATTCCTTTCATTTTGTTTTACGCTCCTTTTTCTCATTAAAAACAATCTCGGATCCCTTAGTTCTTATTTTCTTTCTAACAACATCTATAGTAACCCGCCTCGGTGGCGTAGTTGGCTAATGAGCTTGTGTTGAGCTCGACTGCTGAGGACGGGGAGATTGAGGTTCGAATCTTGGTTGAGTGAACTGGGGGTGGTTTTCCACTCTGCCTCCACGCAAATGTTGTTTCACTTTTTTATATTCAACCTTAACAAATCCTAACCCATTAGTATAATTAGTACTTAATCGTACATCCCGAACGGGTGGTGAGACGTGGCGCTCAATAATAAATAAATTAAATAATTTGGATATCCCCTAGTAATATCACTAAACCTGTCCAATTGATGTTTGGTTTTTGTTTATTTCGGGTCTTTATATCTCGCTTCACAAGACATTTAGTGTCAGTTGCCTAAAATTTTATCTCAGTCGATAGCACGNAATTAGTACTTAAAGCGTATAACCCGAACGGGTAGTAAGACGCGGTGCTAAATATTATTATTATTATTATTATTATTATTATTAACATCTATGGTAAACCAAAACAAGTAGATCATTTTAAATGACTAATATTTATTAAGATAAACAACTAAAGGCAGGACTTACTAGTATAAAAACAAAGAGGAATATACATATTCATAAGCCCATCCTCTTGATATTTATAAGTACTAGTATGTATTGTATTCATGGAACATAGCCCTTTTCATAAAACACAACCAAGCTAGAGTTAACACCTACCCCATCTCTTGGGAGAAATAGGTACTACTACACATGTTATGGCGCTTTTCTGATGTTATTGGCAATGGCATTTACAACCTTTTAATGAAATTTAAAAAATATATTTTTGTGGCATTTAGCCCCTTTATTATTTACACGCTACAATTATACATGATGCTTAAAGAAAGTATTATTAGAAGAGTTTTAAAACACTTTTGAATAATAATATATTATTTCTAAGAAAATAATTCTTATTTCCAAATAGGTAAACATTAGTGGTCTTTAACCATTGTTTAGAATAAAAAATCTTTAGCAAGGTGTTAGTGTTCACCACGTATACGCTGGGTAGACGGTACCCTTGACCAGATATCCACGGTTTAGTTATAATAAATGTAAAAAAAAAACCTTTAATCAAATCACGTCCCCTTCCACCTCACCTTAAAAGTTAATTATGACCTACTATAAATACCATATAAAACAATGTTCCTTTCACCAATAAACGGCCTACACATAATATTACATCATATTTTGTCGGAGTATATAGATTATGATCAAATGTGTAAGAGCAAAAGCTTACATTCTACTGGACAATTTACTCGCTTCAGTGGGCTAATGGTCTAAGGCATCACCCTTGTATTAGACTGCCTTGATGAAGATGGTGAGATCGGGGTTTGAATCCTTGCTAGGTTCTACTAGTGATTAAAAAGAATATACAAAGGTCAATTTATGTAAAGGAGCTCTGCCGTAAGATAGATTATATGCAATGTGCGTTGCAGTGCTGTAGTAAAAGTAGACTAATACATAGGCTCCGTAATGAGAAGCAAACCCTAATATAATCATTAGGGTTTACTAAAGTTGAGAAAGATACAGTCACGTCCAAACCAGCGATTAATGAGCTATCTTAATTAGACAGGAATGTACATAGATTTGTGTTTATTAATTAAATCATTAAAGTGTCTACATTGCGGCCTACTCTGTAGGCTACATGTCTAATTAATAAAGTATATCACCTGAACACAGTAATCTATCCCAGAAACTTATAGATGCTATCCAATACTATAAGCAATCTGTGACATTATTTCGACTAGGTACTATATTTTATTTATTTCCAATAGAATTTTTCAATATATTTCTTATAAATTTATAAATCTTCATTGTTTTTGGCGTTGTTGGACACTCCATAACTTTGTGTTGTTATTATTATTATTATTATTATTAGCACCACGTCTTACTACCCATTCAGGTTATACGCACTTACGCTAATGTGTAATGGTAGGGTGATTGTGAGATGAAATGGAGGACCTACAGTTTAACGTGGAATCCGAACCACGGTGGAGGCCTGGCATTCCCCACATTCACAAGATGTCTTGTCAGAGGTGAAGGAAGGGTTTGGTAATCAGATAAATCTGTGTCTGGACCGAGGATTGAACCCCGGCCGCCAACATAGAAGTCTGACACCTTACCCCTAGACCGCCAGGTCACCCCATAGATTTAAGTCCGCCTTTTCAACACTACGTTGAAATGTACACACACTATTTTAATCTATGAACGGGGGGAAATATTCTCACATATATTAATAAAACACCACAACTACAAGTTTAAAAACAACATTTATATTGTTTATCTGTCTTCTAGAACAATCTTTAGAGCAATATACTAAACGGTTTCATAATATATTTTGCCATTAGATAAAATTGATCACGTGGTTTACTTGAGCACCCATCGGAAGTGGTAGGCTTGGTCGATATTAGAGGCTATGTCAATTTTAGCACCGACATATACATTGATATTAAGTCACGTCATTTAACCCGACTACCGATCGAGGTTAGTATTGTTTTTGTTTTGTTTTTTATCAACGTGTCTTATTATCTGTTTAGGCTATGTACTGTATATGATTATTAATCTGTTGGGGCAGGGATGAGGAAGGAAGCATTTGAGAGTTAATTTATCCAAATTTTAGAGGAAGGAGAGTGGGAAAACATTTAGTAAAAAACACCCTTGACTAGCAATAACAGTATTAGATTGAATATTAGTAATAGAATAAGCTGGCAAAGTCATGCCTTTACTCGGTCAGTAAGCTGTTGACAGCTTGCCTGCTGTTCAGAAATTTAAAACACAAAAATATACAAAACATTAATCTTACCGATTATTTTGTAAGTATTTGAAACGTGCTTTCTTACCTTACATGACTAAAACAAATGTAGGTTATTTGAAAACAAGGTACTTAGGAATATATTTGCTCCAAAAAGAGATGAGGCTACTGGGGAGTGGAGGAGGTTACATAATGAGAGAGTAAATACCATGTAATCATCACAAGACATTCTTAGGATAGTCAAATCTCAAAGATTACGGCAAGCAGGACATGAAGTGTGGATGGGAGAATATAGAACCGCATTTAGGGTCCTAGTGGTAAACCCAATGGGAAGAGACCATTGGGAAGACCTAAACGCAGATGTGAGGATAACATTAGAATGACCTGAAAGAGATAGGGTTTAATGAGGTGGACTGGGTAGAACTATCTGAAGATAGAGATATGTGGCGCACTTTTGTAAGTGTGGCAGTGGACTTTAAAGTGCCTAGTGCTATAGAATGTTTTTATAAAAAGAACCGTAAGTATTTTCATACGACCGCAATTATCTTCAGATGGGTGCTATGCGGATCGGCGTCCCACAGTGCACTTAAAATTATAACATCAATGGAATTCTGATATTATTTTCAAACTAAATTATAAAGTTTTTGCTATCTATATTTTTTTTTATCCCCAGTACCATTATCCAATGAGAGCACCATTATTGTTATTGTTGAATCTATCTAAACTAGCACTAAAATGTTGAATGAAATACATTAATAATATCAATTTTCCCAACTTCTAATCTAATGTCATACCATTCTACTTTTTTTTAGTCTATTTATAAGATAAAATTATCATTTTGTTACATTAGAGATAGGATAATTTTGTTTTTAATGTGAATGATTGATTAAATTTATTCAACAAGTGTTTACTTTGGTTTCTATGTAAATACATTATTGTTTACAGAGTAATAACCAGTGGTTCTTCAAGTCACTAAAGCATCCTGATGTGTTTTACATCAAACTGTCAGTAATTAGTTGACCCCCGGTGTATCAGTCTCATGATTTACAAATGGATACACGTTTGTACGGGTAAATAATGAAAGAATATGGTTAAATTTTGGTGACTGCCTCACCCCATAGGTTCCAGTAATACGTCTGGGGGTGATGACGAGGGTGGGGATGTTTGAAGTCTAGCCCCCATGGCTACCCCCAGCCAAAGGGCGGCTCCCTAGCCTTTGTGGTTCCGGAGATACGTATGTGGGTGCTAAGGTGGGGTGGGGTTGGTTTTATAGGTTAGTTGTATAATATATTTTAATTAAAAGCTTAGACTTTGTTAGATTGCTATAGAAATATATAGAAATAATTTAATTTAATGAAATAAATCATTATTAAGTTAGTAGATGTATTAAGTGAAATTACAAGTCAAAAATTATTACTAGGATTTACTTCTGATGAAAAACATTTTTATCAAATATGAATATTTAACATACAATTAATAATGCATCATCAACTGGACTAAACACAAATTGATGAAAAGTCTAAAATAAATCTACTGCCCGTTAAAAAATGTGTTACAAAAACTTACATTTTATATACAATAAAGTAAGAACAGAACAATGTTTTAAGTTCAGATATGCTATGAAATAAAAGGTATTAATTTAGAATTTAGAGGTTAACATCTGCAAAATAAATTTAAATGAAGTGATAAGAGTGTTGTTATTACAAAGACTTTGAGATATACAATGTAGTATGGACAAAACAAGGTTTTAATTCCAAATATGTTGAGAAATAGAAATGATAAAATTATAATTTATATTTCTCAACTTGGTTGGAAAGATCATTCAATGCAATGAGGTAGAATTTACTTTTAAAAGAGGGTGAAATTGTATTGAATTATTTAGTTTCATAGAATTCCCTATGAACTTGCAAATAAGATTGGTTTAATGCATATCTATAGGAATGTGTCACAAATACTTAATTTAAGTGTGTATCCTAAGCTCAAACAATTTAAATAAGATGGAATCTTACAACTCACATCTTAAGATACAAATATTCGGAATAAGCTCTTTGAATGTTATTATCATCAGTTACAACATATTCCCAGATTTATTATATCTTTTCTCAGTTTAAAACTCGCATAACTTAATTCATAACTATAGTTTTTTTTCTTTCTGTTTTATGAATATTCTCAAAATGGTCAGTGGCCAGTAGGCATATAATATTCAAAGCATTTGTAGATTGAAAATTAGAAACTAATTTAATTTCTAGTATATCAACCTCTTTGTATTTGTGTTTTTACTAAGGTTTTTAGGAAAACTTATATTAGTCAAACCAAAGGGTAGAACTTTGAAATTTAGGCATCAAAACTACTTCGTTTCATTAATAAAGACAATTTTTTTCAAGATTGTCTTCTGTGCCATTTGTAAATTAATGACTCAATGGGTATAAACCAATCAAAAGTGTCCAGCACCTTCACCATTATTCAGTGCCTAAGACTTCCTGCTCCAATATGTTGTAATTTATATGCCTGTTATGACCGGTCGCCAGTTTATAGAGGATGGGAGCTTACACACACATTTAAATAATACGAGAGATGTTTACTATTCTATAAATAACTAGTTTAAATAGCTAAAATCACTATACTATTAAGCCAAATGGCTGACTCACTGACATTAATGTTTACCCACTTAAAGATGATTTAGCAACTTATAATTAGGAAAACTTATAGTTTATAGCCTGTAGCCGACTAGAAAGTTTCAAAAAGTTAAAAATTTTAGTTTTTAACTTCCCAAAAAAATTCAAATTGGCAAAGCAACTTTAAAGTCGGCACAGACCTTTCTTTGGAGGCCTATTGTTGCTAAACGGTAAGATCTATCAAAAAACGGATTGCACCAGAGATATATTTTTTATTTTAGGTAAATTTTGCACATTTTCCACAAATTTTCTAATTTTCCGACACATTTATGAGACAGCTAGAATTATAAAATTGTATAGATAAATCAACGTCCAAAACAACGCTGGAATTACATTAGGTTGCACTCACTGGGGGTTTATTTACAAAATATGCTAGATACATGGTATCGGTCCCTGGGTAAACTACCCTAACTCTAATATATCCTTGGACCATGCAGAAGTCTTTAATTTGACAGCATCCTCTGATGAAGTACCGGACACAGTTGTCCTGCTAGCTAGTCAGTAATTTTGTCCCTTCATGAACTCCGGGTCATGTACTGACCACTCGTCCCTAAATGTAGTTTACATGGTCAGTACAGAAGCCATTGTTTCAAGACTAGAAATGTAATCGTAAGCTGGGTGGCCGTCCTGAGTTGAAACTATTCCCAGTTTCAACCATGCACCTCTGTAGCTGCACATTCTTAATTTAGAGTGTACGCTCTGTTCAACATATTGTTGGTTCCCAACAAGGCTATGAGATTCAGAAGTTCAAAATGGATCCAACACTTTTGCCATTTTTCAGTGCCTAAGACTTCCTGGCTCAATATGCTGCAGGTTACAGGTCCATGGGCTTAAAAAGCTCAAAATGGTCCAACACCTTTGCCATTTTTCAGTGCCTTAAACTTCCTGCTTCAAAAGCTTGCAAATAATAAAGCTACGAAGTTCAGAATTTCAAAATAGTCCAACACGTTCTCCATTTTTCAGTGTCTAGGACTTCCTGCTCTAATATGTAGCAGATTATAAGTCTATGGGTTTCAAAAGCTCAAAATGGCTCGACACGTTTGCCATTTTTCAGTGCCTAAAACTTCCTATGTCAATATGTTGCACGTCATAAATATATGGAGTTAAGAGGTTCAAAATGGTCCAACACCTTTGCCATTTTTCAGTGCCTAAAACTTCCTTCTTCGATATGTTGCAGGTTATACATCTATTGGATTCCTAAGTTCAATAATCTCTAGCACGTTTGGAACTCTAAAGTGCTTATAAATGTATGTTCTATACTGTTTCAGGTCACGGATCAATGGGTATCAGCAACTCTATAGGATCAAATACTTTCGACATCCTTCTTTGCTTGGGCCTACCCTGGCTCATCAAGTCCACTTTCCTCCCCATCTCTCCGGGTGAACATTTCGTTGTCATCCACTCAAGTGGGCTGGAGTACAACGCCATCTCGCTGCTATCTACTCTGCTGATACTCTACGTCAGCTTCGCGAGCAATGGCTTTAAGCTCGACCGCAAAATTGGGATTGTATGTCTTTTCATCTACATCGCTTTCCTCACCTCCGCCTCCCTCATCGAGCTCAACTTCTTTTTCCTTGTCAACCTACCCACGTGTCCGATGTAAGCTGTACCTCCTCAACTATATCACTTCCCAATATATACCTCAATTCCACTCCTTCCTTGTCAACCTACCCACGTGTCCGATGTAAGCTGTACCTCCTCAACTATATCACTTCCCAATATATACCTCAATTCCCCTCCTTCCTTGTCAACCTACCCACGTGTCCGATGTAAGCTGTACCTCCTCAACTATATCACTTCCCAATATATACCTCAACTCAACTCTTTCCTTGTCAACCTACCCACTTGCCTAATATACTTTGTACCTTCCCATCTAAATCAATTCTATATCCTACTCTTAGCTCAACTTCTTATATTGATATTAGAGGAAACACTGACGCTAAATCATAAGAGGGATGGTGAAATTCGTTGAAACTTTTAAGAAACCGATGGTAATATTGTTCTAAAACTATAGATATCAGCCAATTCATAAAGCCACAATAACTTTTTGTTGTTGATTGTAAATCAGTAAAGAGAGGCCTAATAATTGGGTTACAGTTGACATGACAGGTCATATGACTTCCCCTACAGGTCATATTGTTTTATAACTAACAGTTGGTACAGTGGTACTTTTTCTCTTCCCATTTATTAACTATGGCTCGTCTTGTCTTCCAGCTTCTATCTTTATAGTAGGAAAACGTACTTATCACACAATAACTCTGTTTAGAAGAACTCACATATGTGTGCTAGTACAACTTGTGAATTTTAGTGTAACGTGTGTTTGTTTATGTGTACACCTTTGATTTTTAATTTTCTAATGCGTGCAGCTAAATTCTAGATTAAATAGCTCCTAAAGGGATGTCAACAATAGTATAAATTATTTTTACTCTTATAATGTATTATTTTCTTGGATATAGGGAGGTTATCCACATGACAAATGGAGCATTTCTTGATGTATATATATATATATATATATATATATATATATATATATATATATATATATAT